>BSSO01008412.1:0-10164 GCA_030267885.1 Mesembryanthemum crystallinum | reverse complement strand
TGAGTCATATCCCAGAAGTTATATTCTTTCGTACAAGCGAATATGTACTTGGACTTGTCGTGATATGCATTATGGTATAGTATTAAGGATCGAGTATAACCATTAGTTAGACCTTTACAAATCAATTTAAGTTGTTTTTAAGTGATATTTGGGAATATGAACATATGCATTTGTACTACTAGTTAATTAATTGTATGATCTGATGAGATTTGTATTTGGTTTGGAATATGAGTAGTATGGAAGGGCGCTGTGGAAGGTACAAACAGGGAGAAGGGATGGAACAGTATCACTGGCTTCAGAAGCTTCCCCAAATCTTCCTGCAGCATCTGCCAACTTCACTTCCCTCAAGAATTTGTTTGCCTCCAAAGGCCTTGCCATTCGTGATCTTGTTGCTTTATCAGGTACCCTTTCTCTACTATGTTATATGGCTATCACTAACAACTTTCTTTTACAAATAAAGGGTGCTGTTAATACCATTACCATATGTGTAGTTGAGATATTTGTGGTTAAATTAAGGTTTTAGTAAGTACATAAGGTCGTCCCAGCCTTCCCAGTAGGAATCAAGAGATGTTTCAATGGTTAGGAGTTCGTATTTCAATTATGAGATTGAAAGTGAAATTTACACTTTTGTACGATGTAAGTATTTCTAATACATGTATTGTATTCATATCAGGTTTAGCTGTCCCAATAAAAATAACGTACAACAAATAGATATAGTTTAATATAATCAGAAACTCTAAAATCCAAGCTTAATTTGTGAAGGTGCACACACAATTGGAACTGGGCGCTGCAGCATAATCAGAAACAGGCTATACAACTTCACAGGCAACGGTGACCAAGACCCTTCATTAGACACAACCTATGCTACTTTCTTAAAGACCAAATGCAGCAACGACTCAACTGACCGTACCACCACAGTTGAGATGGACCCTGACAGCTCCCTCTCCTTTGACAACAATTACTTTGTCATCCTGAAGCAGAACAAGGGTCTCTTCGCATCCGATGCCGCCCTCCTCACAGACACCGAATCCAGTTCTTTTGTCGAGAAGGTACTCGAGTCGAAGGACTTCTTTGACGAGTTTGCTGATTCAATGGAGAAAATGGGAGCCATTGAGGTACTTACTGGGACTCAAGGCCAGATTAGGAAGCAATGCAGTTTGGTCAACTAATTGATGATCACTAGGACTTATTGATGAGTGTAATGCTATAAACGTTCAAAATAATCTCTCATTTCCAGTTGATTGAGATAATTTATAATCGGTTTGGTTATTACTATTATGTACTCCTACTAAATGCCCTTTATGTCTTTAATTCAAAATCATTAGCTATGTTTTTCATGTTACATTTACATTATCAACCATGCTGCATCAATGAAATCAGCAATTTGTGACATCCTGCACATTTTGGAGAAATCAATATTAATGTATACAAAGAATACGGCAAATTATGAATCTCTGCCAATCTTTTTGATATTCCATAATGCATCCATTGTATGAGGTTGGCACTGCCAACCCATATGATTCAGTCAATTCCAAACCATGTAAACACAGTAAGCTCATAACCCCATATTGTCAATATGATTATAGGAAACATTCACCAGCACTTTTTAGGACAAGAGCTCTTCTCAAGTTAAAGTGTCTCTGAACTAGAGTTTATGACTCGTACGGCTACAGCTGACCTAGAGTTTATGACTCGAATGGCTGATCTACAATATATGGCTAGGAGCAGTGAGGAGGGTTAAAACTAGCAGCGAGGGAGGTTGGAATTGAAGCATGGTGCTCCAAGCTACTTCGCCTTTATGAAGACAATAATATCATTTATTCTACCAGAAAGAATATTAAGGCTAGGTCATGCTTGTAGTCAGGACGACTTCAATTGCAATCACTACTACGAAAGACTGGCAAAACAAGTGTATAACACAAGACACTTGCAGTTTCAGGTTACCTTTCTGACTTCACGTGCAGATGTTATAAGAAACACAATCTCAGAAAGATAACATAATCATGCAAAGCACATTTTCGGAAAATGTAGTTTCATTCTCTGATTTGACCATTCCCGATCCCCAAATTCATCCAATGATCCAATTATAAATACACTGCACATTTCACTGTCAACAAGATCAGAGACAAGCTGCTGCAGTATCATCATCCACTTCAGCACAACATTGGCTATTCTGCTACTGCATCAACCTGAGAGCTTCTCTTCTGGAATCTTTCATAGCCGCATATCAGATGAAGTCAAATCAGATGAAGTCAAATCAGATGAAGCATCGTCAGATAGTGATTGCTTGTGCCATGGGAGATAGCAACTTGGCAAAGATGCAAGAAACATCAAGCAGCAGCATTTGCCATAGACTCTATCAAGAGCTGGTATCCTTCTGGTACTGAAGCCTGTGAGCGCACACAGGCTGTCAGTGTTGGAATATCAGCATTGATGTCCAGGAACCTAGCCAGTGTGAGCAGTAAATGGAAATCAGAAATTCGCTTCACAAATGGAAGAGACTTTGTTCGGTCCATATGAGGCTTCAGAGCCTTCACTGTAACTGGAACATTCCTGTTTTCTATCGGGAATATTGTTGAAAGTGGGCCCTGCACAACAATAGAATCCCATCAGTAACATAAACTAACAAAAGTAAAGCAGGGATTAAAGTTTTGTATAGCAAAGATTCTGAAGCCCCAAAACACCTTGAAAATAGAGTAACAGATTGTTGTACTCTAGAAACTATGTTACTCAGTCGAACTCTACCGTTCACCTTGATTACCCGGAGGGTACTCGTCATTCCGACATGGGAATTGACAATTGTCGCTTTACTAAAATCCAAACATATATAATTGCCAAGTCTGATAACTGGACATGTACCCATGGTCGATAATTGTAGTTGTAGCTAGAGTTCAAACAACATAGCTTAAAAAGTTATTATACTCCTTAGCAAAAGGCTAATCAGCTTGAAAGAGTTGAAAATTAAGGATCATTTTCGCCAAGACTTCTAGCAGTTCCACTTCCCTCCTCCCCATCCCCATAAAAGTAACCCAGGTTATTTACATCAAATATCTACCTCACCATTACAAAAACGAAACTGCATAAAATAAACTGTTCAGGCTAACAATAGAGATACAGGATAGGTGATCAAAATTCATATCAAATATCTATTAGAGGATTTCTTGTGAGGCTAATCTATGGCTTTGGTTTTGACACTATGAATAGAATAATTCAGTCTCATCTCTCTGACATTCTGTTCAATGAAAATCATCATACAACTTTCCCTGAACCAAGTCATGGGCCTCATGGACTTTGACCTATTCTGGAAAGTGTCTAAATCACTAACCCATGAATAGGACCGTATTTTATATTTAGTATCTCAGTTTGCGAGTTTTCATCTTGCCTTCTCATCAGACCTTCCTAATCACACCTTTCTAACAGTTGCCCTTTGATGTGCCAGAGTAGATTCGGGCTATTACTTCAATTTAGTTTTTATGCATTTCTACATCACTTATTAAAAACCCCCTACTCAGTGTGCATTATATATATAACTAGTGGCGTAATTTGACTTTATTTAGGAATTGAACTATCTCTCCGTTGGACGATCCTTTCTTGCCGGTATACTACATTGTTTATTTTGATTATAGGACTTGAAAATAGGCTTAATTTGTGTACGCCTAATTACAAGTACCAAATTTTGGCGCCTGTTGGCCAGGGGTTCATTTCCTAATAAAAAATAACTGTAATTATATTTTTTTATTTTTTTACAAAAAACAGAAATTTGGGTTGATTATTTTCCTTTCTAGTCAGTTCTGAGTAGATTTAAGAGTGTTATTTAACTCTTAGATAAACCTGAATAATGATAAGATGAACAGAGTACCTTGCTTGTATTTTGTTCTAGTCAGTTCTGAGTTAGATTTTCCTTTCTAGTCGGTTCTGAATTAGATTTAGAAGTGTTATAACTTGTTTGTATTTTGTTCACATGTTAATTATAAATGCTAGCTGTATTATATGAAGGTTCATAAGCACTTTGAGTGTAGTTAGTATATATGGGCCTGAAGTGTTCAATGTGATTATAAATTGCCTCACAGAAAGTCAGCACTTCTTAAGGCCCCGTTCGGGGTGGTTGTGAGTTGTGAGTTTTTGGTTTCCAAAATCAATTTCAAAACAAAAACCTGTTAAAACCTGTTTGGCAAATCAGGGGCTGAACTGAGTTTTTTGACCCATTTGAAAACTTGGCACCAAATTTTCAAAACCAAAAAAAATGGTTTTTAGGCTCTGTTTTGAGTTGCAAAACAGTTGGAACTTCACCCACGCAAGATCACGATGACGATGATGGCGTGAATCTGAGCTCAGTCCTCGAACGGAATTGCAATTTTTTATACTTCTCTCTCTAACTTTGGCTTTCTGTTGTCCTGTCTCTTCTCTCTCTTCAACCTTTTTTGGTGCATTCTCTCTCTTCTCTCTCTTCAACCTTTTTTGGTGCATTCTCTCTCTTCAACTTTCCCTTTCTTTTGTTCTCTAACCCCTTTCTCTCTCCTCTGTAGCCTTTCTATCATTAATAACAGTACTGCTAGGTCTGCTACTGATGATGATCATAGATCAATAATGTTAGGTGTTTTAAAACGTAAAACACACAACCAAAACTCACAACTTAAAACTTGTTTTAGTTTTTAAAAATTGAAAACTTGAAACTAAAAACCTACCTGAACGGGGCCTAACCTAAATGACAAAAATTTTTGTTCTAATCTGGTTTTCCATTCTTCTAGCCTGTATTTAAGCTAAGATCTGCCATATTCTTACTTAAGCATGGTAAATAAGTATAGAAACTCAAACTTTGGAGGAGATTTCAGGTGACAAGAACGACTTCAAAACATAGGCAGAGCTCCCTTCTAAACCATATATGTATGACCTGGAGCATAGCTGATTGCTCTCTAGTTGGTTCAAATTTGAGTTGATTACTGTTGCCTAATTTTAGTTTATTTTTAGATAAAAGAGTAATTCTACCAATAGAACAAAGGGAAGTACAAGAAGAGGACAAGGAGTCCTCCAAAAGATAGAATCTAAGTACAATGAAGCCCGCTAGTCCCACTGTACTTCAGCTGGACTCCTAGAAAAAAAATATGGGCATAGACCCACAATGAAGCAAGAAACACCAATCTACCCCTAACTAACTCTGCTGGGAGCCAACCAAAACATCCGGCCTAGTAGCTACCCTAGAGTCCAACATGAAGATGATTACGCCCCAAAGAGTCCCTAGAAGCAAGCGAGATCCAATCTCTATGTCTAGCACTCCACACACTCCTGATTAGAAAAGAATCTAACTCCTCTCTTTAGTCTCCTGAAGCAGAACATTTCGAAGCAACCTGACAGATGACCACACGAGCCTTACTGCAATTATTGGGGTCGCCACAACCCCAGACAATCCAACTAATTACTTCACTTAAACACACTCTATCCCCTGGAACCTTCCCTTTACCCTTTTTACTCTTGCAATTTGTAGAGGTGGCAAGGTGATGGAGTACCCTCTCCAATTTATTCTTCTTCCTCACCTACACCAGGTTGTAGTTAGAAGAGATTTAATCTCAACACTCCTACGGACTGGCAAACTGTAATCCTAGATCCTGGAAAACGGACTTTGGTCACTCACTACCCAAAGGCTGAAATACCAAGGTGTTCCCTGTAGCACCAGAATCTTTTTGGGGTAGATACAAATCAGATGTTGTACAGTCAGATTCATGTTGCCTAATTTTGCTTAGCAACTTCTATGTGTATGTATGATATGGGGCAGCACTTTTTCTCAATTTCCTAGACCTAAATAATTGGTAAGATCCTACAAAAAGAACAGCTAAACTTGCTTAATCATGCTCCTAATTGACTGTTCTGTGATCTATTTCATAACTGTTAATCTAAACTCTTAAGAGTACCAATAGCACATATGTTTAGATGTGCTTTTGAGTATTGCAATTATGAGATGTTCAACGTCTGAAAGTATGGTTTCGCTGTTCAACATCTGAAAGTATGGTTTTGCTTACGTGAAAACATATTAGTTATTGAAGAAAATCCAGCTTAGTGATCATTCTGAGCAATATATGTAAGTAGCAGCAAGTAATGATTTGAATGCATTGAGTATGACCCCCCGAAAGTGTTCAAACAGATCATGATTTCTTTTAATTGAAGCTTATTTGCATTGCACTTCTTAAATCTAAATAAAAGCTGAGCCTAATCTGAAATCTGAAGTTTATGCTACTGTAAATCTGGTTATAACTTCTTTTCAACATGTTCTATTGGTATTTTACAACACACTACAATAGTTAAATTACATAAAACATGTTGGAAAATAGCCAAACAATAAATGTGCATCTTATATGCTATTGCTAAATTTTTACTCCATTCTACTTATTTCTCTAGTCCCAACTGGTTACTATTTATTAGGTTGAGCTTGGTTAATTTATCTTGTGCTGATTCTTGGGTCGTTGGTTTTAAAGCATGAAGAAACGGGTTTCAGATCTGAAGCACAGGCTGCAACTGACATTCATCAGTTCTGATCTGATTTTTCTGCATTACTGACTTGTGTTTGGCTTATAATTGCCTTAATCATATTAGGTTGGTTAAGTAAGAAGTACAATTAGATTGGCTGTTTTTCCTTCCTCATTTTTCTATCTTTCCAGCATGTTTATGAGGTACAAAGGAGCCTAAATGATAAGGACATCAGGCTAGACAAGTGGGATTAAAAAGCGCAGTGACAAAAAGTTGTTCTAACTGTTTAACTTAACAGCTACTGTAATTTGTACATTGCACATTTTCGGACCTGATTTGTTCAGGTCGAGTTTTCCACTATAAATGTTAGGTTTTTCTTTTTTCCCCTTCCTAGAAGTTGAAAACTCGCTGTGAACTAGTATGTCAAGTGAATATTCAAGGAAGGTTTAACTAAGATGATGAGTATCAAGAATTAGAGGGCAAATATGTGTATGTTTTTGTTGTTTGTGCACCTGACCTACTGATCTAAGTTTGAGGTTTTGTGTGCTGTTCCAGCATGTTTAAGAAACGTAGGAGTAAGAAACATGGTGAGTTATAGGGTAACCAATGAAGCTTAGATTGACTACTTTTTGCTGCACTAAATAAATATGCTTTTACTGGTTAATTTGATAAGTTTATGACCTTTGTACATGAAAATGCCTATATTCTGGCATATCTGAATTTGAGCTGTTAAGACTTGATTTAAGCTTTATAACGGCTGAGAATTGAAGAAGGAATTAGTATACACGGCAGGGGATCAATTCGGAATGAATTAAACAAGTTCTTAACCATTCTAGTTGGCAAATCATGCTTATATGATCTACAATGCAAACTGATTTCAGATTTTATTTTAAACTTTTATTTATGCATTTTGACTTTTGAGGCTTAGATGTCCAGGGAAATAAGGTATTTCAAACACTTCATTCCTGTATGTTAAGCTGTGTCATATTACATTGACTACGCATGATGTTATCAATCATCTTAAACATGACTTTATAGTAAGAAATTAAGAATATGAACAACCATATAGTAGCAAATAATCCAAATTGGAAACACTTACCAACTGCATACAGTAGAATCAAAATAACAAGATATGATTATGCAAAGCAAACAATTTCCAAACCAAAGAATGTGATAGGATAAAGGACAAACCTGGTGATCGAAGATCTTAACCACGACCAGAAAGAAGTCATTATCTACCTCCTTGACATCTTTCCCACCAACAACCACCTCCTTCTTCATCCGAGACACCTTTGGGTCAACCTCTTCACCCTCCTTCCCGCCCTCCAAGTCGAACCACCCCTCCTTAAAAAGCCGAACGCACATATCACTCAACTGGAATGCCTCGAAGTGCACATCAGCACCGCCGTCCTCATTCACCTGCAGCTTCACCAACGCAGTCACCCACTCCTTCAACCCGCTCTCGGCATGCAACTCCGCTGCCTGAGCCACCTCCCAATTCGACATCGTGTACTCCCCCTTATTCTGCTCAATACTCTGAGTAAAAATCAACCCAACTCTCCTCATCCCCAACCCCGCAGCAATCGCATCCACTAGCTTCTCCTCCTCACTATCCCTCATCAACATCACCCTCTCCTGCATCCCCATCTGCGGCGGCTCGTAGATGAAGTCCACCTCCACCTTCCCGACCTCTGAAACAGTCCCATACATAAACCCGGCACGCTTCACTCCAAAAGCTAGGGTTTCATTCACATAATGCTGGAAAGCATTAGCAGCATCACGATCAAACGACACAAGCTCACAATGCGGCGATTCCTGCCGCGTAACCCTCATCTGTTTCGCAATCAGATCATCCATAGTCATCTTCTTCCCAAACGAACCAGCAGGAGTCACACTAGGTCGCCGAGGAGCAGCAACGATTTCGCGCTCGCCATCATACCAGAGGTAGATTACGGAGCCGTGCCCGATTTTGAGAGCGGAAATTAGGGTTTGTGGGTTGGCCATATCGGAGAATTGGGCGCGATCGGAGGGGGTTTTGGCGAGGAGGAGGTTTTGGTGGAGAGAGAGAATTTGATTGTGGATTGGAACGTGAAGATGGGTTTCGATTAGAGATTTGAGGTCGGCGATTGTGATGTTAGGGTTTTCGATTGAGAGCCGCTCGATGCCGTCGCGGCTTCGGATTCTGATCATCACCATTGTTGTTGATGTTGTTGTTGGTTGATTGAAGCTTTGATTGCTTCACAAAGTGATTGAATTTGATGATTTTTGATGAATTTGAAAAGGAAGGAGAGTAATACTAAGAGGGATTTTTGTAGGGTTTTGTGCAAAGAACAAGGAAGGAATTCGGTGATGGTGATTGAAGAGTGAAGAAAGTGGAAGAAACTGGGAAGAGAAGAGGAATATTGATGGTTTGGGTTTTATATAGAACAGTCGGTGTAGTCTTTGGCTGCAAGGGAGAGTGTGAAGCTAATATTTGGAAAGTTTAATAAAATGGAAAATTGGTTTTGAATAATCCAAACTATGTCCGAGTTGTAGAAAATAATCCCAATTTCAATGTTGGTGCATAATAATCTGAACTATTATTTTGATTGCAATGCATGCACAAGCCTTGACGACATTAACCCTCTCACTAATTATTTGCTTTGATAATCCTCATGTTTAACTACTAACAAAGGGATAATCAATTCAATTAATGTTACACATTTTATTTTTCATGAGAAATTTGATACAAAAAAGATGACATCGTCAAGGCTGGTGCATGAGCTGCAACCAAAGTGATAGTTCAGATTGTTTCGCACAAATAGTGAAGTTCAGATTATTTTTTGCAACACGCAGATAGTTTGGATTATTTAAAACCAATTTTCCTAATAAAATTACATAAACCAGAAAAGTGAGTGAAAGGGGAGAAAGAGCAACACTCTAGTTCTCTCACAGAATCACAGTGCGTGGACAACTCTATGGCAAAACCAAAGGCCCAACATTAATAGTAGGCCTATGGTAATGACACTGATGACTAATACTCTGTCTGTCCCATAT
The DNA here is from genome assembly GCA_030267885.1 of Mesembryanthemum crystallinum. Classification (NCBI taxonomy): domain Eukaryota; kingdom Viridiplantae; phylum Streptophyta; class Magnoliopsida; order Caryophyllales; family Aizoaceae; genus Mesembryanthemum; species Mesembryanthemum crystallinum. Next base: position 669 of record BSSO01008412.1, on the reverse strand, counting down.
TTTTGTGAGCGATGATATTGTCGTACGGTATGGCAACATATCGTGATGTGGTAGGGCGCCATGTGAAGGGGAAAAAAAACACATAATAAATCGGTCCTAAAATTCATAAATTGGCTGGAAAATTGAACAATGGGGGGTTGGTCATGGCTAAAGTAAATTATAAGGAGGTTCCCCACAAAAGAAATTACAATAAAGGTCATGTAGACCCCCGACGTTACAGTTTTCGACTACACAGACCCCTGACGTTGAAAATGGGTCATATAAACCCCCCACGTTGAAAATTTGGTCATGTAGACCACTTATGGCCGGAAAGTGCGTTCACACTCTTGAGATCTAATTTTCTTATTTTATTTATTTATTTATTTATCTTTATTTCCCCTTACCCCTCTGTTTTCAACATGCTAATAAGAGGAATGATTGATCATATTATTAGACTACAAAATAATTAATCATAATATTATTTTCATGGCTGATCTTCGATAATAAAAAAAAAAAATAACCTTTAGTATCTTATATTTTGAATTGCAATAGGTGTTTTTTTTTTTTTTTGATATCTTACCATGTATTTACTTCCAAAAAAATGATCTCAATAATTGTTACTCATCATCGCCGTTATAAAGGAACATGGGATTGAAAATTAATTTGAAGAAACTTGAGCATATAACTGAG
>BSSO01008411.1:0-10166 GCA_030267885.1 Mesembryanthemum crystallinum | reverse complement strand
AAGCCCAATACACATGGATTGACATGAGCACTGCATTAACAAGTGTAGCTCTTCCAGCATAAGAAAGGTGCCTGGATCCCCAAACTCTAATCTTTGCAACCATTTTATCAATCAATATATCACAATCAGAATAAAAGAATTTTTTTGCTGAGACTGGAACCCCAAGATATTTGAATGGAAGGGAACCAGTTTTGAAGCCACTAGCTGCCAGAATGACTTCCACGGCTTCTGAAGGAATATTACAGGGATAGATGGCTGATTTATTGTTGTTTGCTACAAGTCCAGATGCCAGTGAGAAAGTAGCAAACCCCCTTAGTAATAAGGTTATAGACTTCACATTCCCATGACAGAAAAGTAATAGGTCATCCGCAAAACACAAATGATTGAGCTTCATTGCACTGCACTTTGAGTGGTATTTAAAACCTTCCAAATTCCCCACTTTTCTCAAAATTCTAGACAAAATAGTCCATGCAAATCACAAATAATAATGGGGAAAGAGGGTCCCCTTGCTTAAGACCTTTTTTTCCAGCAAAAAAACCATGAGAAGACCCATTTATAGCCAAAGAATAGTATGGAGATGAGACACATACCATTATCCATGAAGTGAATTTGGCTGGGAACTTCAGAGCAATAAGTGGTTCTTCAAGAAAAGGCCATTCAACAGAATCGTACGTTTTTTTGAGATTAATTTTCATCATGCATCTTGGCGACACTACAAGAAATATGCTTTTAAGTTACACTTTTTTTTCCACACTTTGCAAAGCGTGGACCTAGAAATATGAAACACGGAGGTTTGCCACACATTTGGCCGTGGAAAAAAAGGAAGGCGGAGGTTTTCCATTCATAGCGTGGAATCAAATTATGATGAAAGTAATATTACAAGTTCACTCCCCTTCCCTATCAATTCTCACTTTTACTAGAACCTCTCATCGATCGAAACCTTCTCTCACCCTCGACACTCTCTCTCTAGGCGAAGGAATTCTGTCCTGCCACTTGCCACCAGATTGTCGTGGAGAACCTCTACCCGCTGCTGCAACTCCTCTCTCTGCGAAGCATTTACTTCTAGATCCCTCCACCGCCGAACCTACCATCTATCCTGCCGCCACCTGCACCTCTCCCTCTACCTGCTGCAGGTACTTCTTTCCTCATCCCTCTTCCTCTCTATACAATTAAGGTTAGTACTAATTGGTGTCGATGTTTGGAGTGTTTATATAATTATTTGATGTATTTGATTTTGATGTAATTAGGGTTGCTTGGCTGAATTTCAATTGATGAATAATGTGAAAATCTTGTGCCATGTTTGATGGGCTCTTATGCACTAAAATTGTGCAAAATTAATCCAGACAGGTTTTCAAGATACATATTGGAAGGTCTTGGTTCTGAAATAGCACAAATTGCACATCCAGTTGCTCTGGCTCTAACAGCTGACACCATTGCTTCTCTGATTGACACTGCTATCATCGGCCGAATTGGTACAATGTATGTTTTGAATTGTTTTGTAATGGTTGTTTTAGGGGATCTGAAAGATGTTATGGTTGAAACTATTGAAGGATCAAACAAGTGATTACTTTAACAAACACTATTTGCAATTTTATTTTATTTTATTTATTTTTTGGTTTTGACTTTTTTATCCAAAGGGTGAGGTTGGGAGGGTGCTGATGCTCATTTGGCAGGTTTGGCAATGTATTTGAGGTGATTTGATTATATTAGAAACTAGCTAGTACGCTAAGACAGTAGTGGTAAAGAAACTGCCATGTTTATCTACCTCAAGTTGCAATGATGGGGGAAAATTAAATATAGAATTGCCTAGTGTATAAGTTTGTGATTTAAGTAGATGACCCTGAATGTCTAACACCTACTTTTATGCTTAGATTACAATAGAAATTGATGATAGGATACTGAGTACCTACAAGAGCAACCTTATGAGCTGCTGAGAAACATGCTGGAGCTGCTGCAATACTGCTACTAAGACACTTTTATGATATTTATCTTAGATTTAATCTCAGTCAGCTAATGCAGGTAAGAAGCTCTACTAATAGAATAGGAAAGCAAAGTGTTTAAGATGAAGAAGCAAAGTGTTATGTGATTGGGACCTAGGTGAAAGAATTCAGATTGAGCAGAACACATAACTCTATAAATAGAAGAATAGTTTGGTGTTTTGATTTGTGAAAGCAATATTGACAAACATGCTCAGGAATCAGTATGTATATATCTCTCTCTTGTCCAATAATGTTCTTTTGTGATTGCGTTTAACTATATGTTACAGTTTTATCAAAGATCACTGTCATTTATGGTATCTTGATGCTTTTGCTTCATGTTGAGCTGTTTGAATGGCCTGGCTATTGAAATTTTTAGCAGTCTTTGCTGGTGACTATTCTACAGGTGGAAGACATGGGATGAGGCAGGGGAGTAGAAAAGTCATTGCGCGTTCTATGGAGCACGGTGAGCGAGAGAGTTATATTTGTTTTTTTTTTTTAATCATAATCTGGTTGTAGATGAGTTCTTGTAGGCCTATGAAACAGCAGCAAGTGTGCCTATTAAGGAAGCAAAACTTCATCTTGCTCTTCTCACTTTGGCTCTACAGGGTATGTATGTGTATGTTTATGAGGAGGAGATTAAGAGTAAGGGAGTGGGGGTGAACTCAAATCAGTGAGCCAATGATAGAAAGCTGGATTCCCTGCATTGTTTTCTGTTCATACTATTAACCTGGACATATTCAGGAATTTCCCCTCTTTGATTGAAATCGAAAATTTTGTCTTTTCCAATTAACTGTTACTGCATCGGAAGTTTGTTTCAATGAACTCTATAATGGCGATTTGCGACGATTTGCTTGCTTTTTTCTTTGTGTTTTTACAGCAAGTGAGCTATGAAGGATTTCAGAACCGCATTTCTTGAGCGCAAGAAGGCTAATCATCTGTTATCAATGAGGCTGTCAATGCTTTGCTTTTCCAGGGGTGATACAACTCTTTTCAAGGTAGGATTTTGTAGTGCCTACTGCAGTTTTGGGGTTTTGCATGTCAACTCTTTGCGCTATAGGTTTATACTCTGATTTGGGTTTGTGACATTTGCTAGAGTTGTGAGAGTTGTGACATTGAAACTAGTGTCCTTCCATTGTTTGTTGGCCGCCTAAGCTCAGGTACTTTCTATCTCTTTCTCCCTTGTCTCCGTTTATTTTCATATTCAATTTGAGTCCAATTTTCAGATTCAAGGAATGGTTTGTGTTTTTCTTATTTCTTTCCTTAAGCTAAGATTTCTAGTCTAATGTCTTTACATACTTGGAGTGGATTGTCTATCTAGCAGGCTCCAACAAATCTATTTTGAGTCTTAAAAAGGCATTAAGCTACTTAAATGTGTTGGTCTATTATCTCTCTAAGTGCTCTCTTATCTTCTTAGTAATGATTCCTATAAATGTCTGAATCATTCTTTGTGTTCCCTAATAAGTGCTAGTATTTTATTTGCGGTTTTTCTTTTTTTATAGTGTTTGCTCATCCCTGATTAGAGGTGGCTATAGCTTTTGTAAATGGTGCTTTGATCACTCATTAAGGATTATCATATTACTATTGTAGTCTACATTTATTAAAGCAAAATTTTTACTTGTTACCAGCCTTTTTGCATAGGCAATAATGTTTTTATAAGTATCAGGTTTTTGTGCTTCTTAGTTTGCAATCTTCCATCTTGATTGGCATGAACTCTATAAGATCAGTAGATGTTGTTAAGAAGTTGGTATGTTTAGTTTGTTCTTCGAAGGCATCCATTAGAAAGCTAGTAATTTTTGTTGCTTTCTTATCCTGCCAACAGAAGGCTCTAACAATTTTATTGTTGCTTACAAGTTTTATGACTTTTATTCCTATTTTCTTTTCATAATCTGGTCTCTTGATCTCTTTGGAATCAGCAGGTCCAACATGACATAAGAGTTCTTTCCATAAGAATTTTACTAGAATTTGCTATTTGTTACCTTAAACACATCTACTTGGTTTTGACGATTATGAAGATGCTATTCTAACTTCTTCTGTGAAAGAGGGTCACATTATAGACCTGTTTTCATGTGCAGTGCCAAAGTGTTTTGCCATTTGGTTTGCATTCATGGCTTTAGCTTTATATATTAATAGTGTATTAAGCCTAAAAGTTAAGGCTTCTTCAAAAAGACAGTAGAGGAAGCCCAATATCTTTGGGGTCACATTAAGCACAAATATGTGCTTGTATGAAGATGGTTTCATTGATGACTTGTTTTTTGTTTTATGGGTTTCGCAGATTCGATGCAGTTGAGATCTATATACACTATGGGTTGGTCTCCTCCCATCTAATATTCTAGTTTAATCTGAATAGTTTTTTCTAATTTGTTACACTTTCGTATTTTGTTCATTTAGTGAAATTTTGTTTATGCCGTTGTAGAAATGATATTACAATTACTAATTGGGACTTATTTTTCAGGCACAATTGTTGATAGGTCACACCATTTGCTTTCATAAACAATATTATGCTATCTGGTGTTTCTACTTGTGGAGTCGTAATCATTTGCGTATTGAACTATGAATTTTGAAAGTTGTATTGCTACCTTGAGATTCTTGTATTGGAAAAACAATGGAGTTTCATTGTAGTATGGTATAATTTTGGCGAGCTTCTAGTTTACACGTATAAAGGTTGTAAAGGGGTGAAGGGTGAATGTATATTTTATTCTCAATTGGCATGTGAAGCTTGTAAAACAGATAATGTTTATGATATGTTTTTTTTCTCGTTTCAAATGATTATTTATTTAGCTATTGTATTTCTAATTACGACAGGCAAGTCTGAACGATATCTACGATATGTATTATTATCTCATCTTAATTGATAAATTGCAACAAGATCCTAGAAACCTTGTAAAATACATCTAGGGTGACCTGGACAGGAAATTCCGTCATAATTTCTTGCAGTTTTGCCACGCTTTTGAGCGAGGTAAATACTTTTTCGCCAATAAAGTATGTGAAAATCCCAAGAAATGTGACACTTAAAAGCGTGGAGAAGCAATATTACCCACGGCAAAAAGTGGAACTAAAATGTGACGTTAAAAAGCGTGACTAAATTGTGACACTATAAAGCGTGGCAAATTATCCACATTGATTTTTGTGACGCTTTGAAAAGCGTGGCAAAAAACATTTTCCACACTTGTAAGCGTGGAAAAACCTAGATATTGAGCGTGGAGAACTAGCATCTTTCTAGTAGTGCGAGGATGATTTTCTGCCATACATACTGACTAAGTCTTGGCAGACCATGATATTTTGCACAATGGATCTGTTGGCTACAAATGCACCTTGTGTTTCACTAATGATAGATGGCAGGACAACTGATAACTTCTTACAAATCAGCTTGGAAATGCATTTATAAAGAATGGAGCAGCAGGCAATAGGTCTAAAGTCTGCTACAGTTTGTGGTTGATTCACCTTTGGTATTAAGGTAATGAGTGTTGTGTTGATTTGCTTCAATAACTTCCCATGCTCAAAGAAGTCAAGGATAGCCTGTGAGATTTCATCACCAGCAATGGACCAAGAATCTTTGAAGAATTGGGAGCTAAAACCATCAGGCCCTGGTGCCTTCATACCCGGAATTGACCATATAGCATCCTTCACATCTTCCTTTGTAAAAGGCAAACATAAGCAGTTAGCTTGATCTGCAGAAATGAGAGGACCCTCTTGAACTATTTCTGGTTTGACAGCTGCTCTAATTGGATTAGAGGAGCCAAAGAGAGTGGTATAATAATCGATGAAGCACTTACTCACACTTTCAGGGGTATTATATTCAACACCATTGAGATCTTTGATAGAGTACACTCTATTTACATTTCTTATTCTTCTCAAGCTGCTATGAAAATATGAAGTATTTTCATCTCCTTCAGCAAGCCAGTGAAGTTTGCTTTTTTGCTTAAGGAGATTGAGCTTGGCTGCATTCAAGAGTTGGTAAGCTTTAGAAGCTTCATGTTCAACTTGGATGAGAGAGTTGTCACCAGGTTGATGTTGTAATGCATCCTGACATTCAAAAAGCTTCTTTTGTGCCATAATAGCTGCTTTCTCAATATCACACAGCCCCTCACGATTCATTTCCTTGAAAACTGACTTAAGCTTCTTTAGTTTTTGACAAATTCTGTACATAGGAACACCAGAGACTGTAGTAGTCCAAGCTTCAGCTACTTTGGCATGAAAGCAAGGCCATTTGCTCCACTTATTAAAATACTTGAAAGGCTTGCTACCATGACCAACAGATTGATCAAATGTTATGAGAACAGGACAATGATCAAATTCCCCTTCAGGAAGGAACTTTGCGACAGAATTGAGGAAGGAATCCTCCCATTTGTTCATTCATGAGTACTCTATCAATCTTACTATAAACTCTTCTATCAGCTGGTTGTTTGTTGCACCAAGTGAAGAAGGATCCAGAAAAGGCCATATCTTGAAGATGGCATGCCTGAGCACAGTTTCTGAAAGGGCTAACTTCAGATAGAGATACTGGTGATCCCTTCCTCTCATTCAGATTCAGTACACAATTAAAATCTCCAGCTACAAGCCAAGCACCAGTGATGCCAAGACTCAGTTTAATAAGATCATCCCACAAGCTATTCCTCATGGCAGCATCATTAAATCCATAACAAAAAGTAACAGCAAATGAATTACCAGAGCCTATATGGGTAACCATAGAATGGATCATTTGAGAAGACATATAAGAGATATTTACCACAAAAGAAATAGGATTCCAGAGTAAGAAAATCCTTTTATTTGTATGGAAAGAACCATTTGATGCAATACACCAATTGTTGCTGAAAGCTAGGGAAGCAGCTTTATATTGAGCTGACTTCACCCTAGTTTCAAAGAGACCTACCAGCCCAGCTTGAAGAGATAGGAGTAGATGTTGTACAGTGGATTGCTTGCTAGGCTGACACAGGCCCCTTATATTCCAAGCGCATATTCTATCCATTTTGCTATGGGTGTTTACCCCCATCAGCCTGATTAGCATCAATTTCACCATTTACATTGTCAGTTGCAGCATTAATAGTAGAAGTATTCACCTCTGAAGATGTCTGCCCTTCAACCTCTCCATCATTGGGCATAGTAATCAAAGTGATATCTGTCTCCTCTAATTCATTCAGAAGGTTGAAAGGGTTAGTTGTTGTTGTGGGAGGTAATGTAACAGGTTCCTTTTGCTTGCTGGGCTGACCAACCTTTTGAAAGCCATCACCATCAACTTTGGTTTTAGGCTTAGGCACCCAAGTCTTCTTAGGTTCACTCTTCTTACAATTAGTTGTTGTGTGACCATACCCCTTGCATGTGCTACATAAGGACGGTTTCCATTCATACACAACTGGTTGAGATGTTAACTTCCCCCATTCATTTTCAAAAATTATTTCCTCAGGAAAATGTTGATTGATTTTAACACACACCCTTATTCTAGCATAGCCCAGTCTCTCCTTTGCCATTGTTGCCTTATCAATTTGCAGCACCTCTCCAATATTCTCAGCTAATTTAGTGAGAGTTTTTTTCCCCCAATACTTTATATTCAGCTCAGAACCTTGTCAATTTCCTCATTTCTCAGGTCTAGGTCAGGTGACCAAGCCTTCATTATAACAGGTTTTTTTATCAAATGTTAGGAATCCTCCCTGAAGAGCTGCTTCCCTATTTTCTAGTGATGAAAACCTGATGAGAAAAATCCCTCGAGGAAGAAGAGAGATCTTCTCCATACCCATCTCACCCCATACTCTTTTAAAGAAGCCTTTCATCACCCTAAAAGGTGGATTCACCCCCAAGACATAGCAAACCAGTGCACATGACCAATAATCCACTTCCTCTTTGATGTCCTCAAACGAAATTTTAACAACAGGCGAAGATGGTGGTGAATTTACTTCATTTTCATTCGGAGAAGGGAATAGGGTTCTACGAGCCTCCAAAGGTTGTGGATTTCCTTGTCTCTTTGCAGTAGAGACCCTGAGCGATGTCACCCTATTTGTACCAAACCGAAACTCGGTTTGACGTTGAATCGTTTGTACGACACTGATCGGAGAAAGGAGTTCTTCAGCTGGGGAAGTGGCCGGTGTAGTCACAAACTCCAGCGGCGCAATCCCTTGTACCTCTAGCACATTCTTATCCTTCTTAGCATCTGCAGTTTGCGGTTTCTTCAAATTAGCTTCCGAAGATTGATTGTTGCTTTTTGAGCCAGATTTCTTCTTCGATTTTGGCTTTTTGGTCGGAGGACGACCCTTTTTCGCCATCGCCTCCGAACCTATTCTACTTTACAAAAAACAATTTCATATTGCTGCTTGTCATATTTATTGGTCAATAATTTGGGTTCCAAGAGAATTATATTTGTGTGGTAAAAGTTAAGTTGAAAAGTGTATGAGAAAGTGGAAGAATGTTTCGATATACTCAAGTATATTGATGGAATCGAGAAAGTTTCAACATTACAAGCGTGCATATATATAGGAGTAGAAGAAATACTGTGAATATGCATAGTAAAAACTTTCGTAAAACCTAGGTGAACCATTCACCCCATCCTCTATCTTTACAACATTCCCCCTCTTAAATTGTTAAAACCTTGCTAGTGAAAACGATATGGGATAGAAACATTTGATCGAAGGAAAAAGAGTATACTCTTCTAGTGTTATGTATGCATATTGCCTCATTGATAACCTTGGCAGGAACAACACTGTGCAATAAAAACCTGATCGAAGGGAAAATGATTGCAAAACGCCTTTGACGCATACGATAATCCCCATGATTTCAAGATATTTCACGACAATGGCGCATATCACAAATTTCACATATCATCTGCTCAAATTTTTTTTGGTGCATGGTCAAAACTTGGTGATCAAATCTGCAAAAGGCTAGGATTATATGGCTCAACCAGGAAGATGCAATTTGAATGTATATTTGTAAAGTGGGCATCCTACTAGATTGCATAGATGGATCTATCATACATTTTGTTGTACATGTGGGTGTAACATGGGTTTTTTTGGGCCTCGGTCCATTGGATTGTTGAATGTTGCTATAAGTAAGTAAAAAAAATCACTTTTGCTATTCAAAAAATCACTTGTTTTAAACCGTACAACAATTTGCTCAATTATTGAATACATGTCTGGTGTTTGGACTATAAACTTCGGGGACTTTTAGTCATTCCGGTACTTTCATGTAAGTGTCGGTGTCAAGTGACCCATATAAATGTGTGATGATTGCGAATTTATATCTTTTTTTCATGTGAAAGTCGCACTGATCCGTTGTTGTTATCGGGATAATTATATTAGTTCTTAGGAATTTGTATAATCAATCGGGGTATTTTGTGTTCTTGATGTTTTTGGACAAGTTTGATGCCCAAAAGTTTAGTAAAGGTTTGATGACCAAGAATGCCAAGAAAGGGAAAGAATTGTGAGAATTGTTGTATATTTTTGTGTTCACCTAGGCCATTGTTTGGCCTACCCGGACACGGAGAACCTACGACAAAGATTTTCCTATCCAAGTACTGGAAGTGCCCACCTAGGCAATTGGCAATGGAAGGAGCAGAATTATTCTCGTTCAGTTCGTGCCTACCTAGGCGACAAAAATGCCTACTTGGACATTTCCTGGAAGTTTTGGCAGATTGTTAGTCCACTTCACGCTTACCCAAGCGTGATCTCCACCTACCTGGGCCATTTGCCCAGCTAGGATTCGGATGTTACTACTTTGCCTATCGAGACTCTATTCCCTTCACAACTGTGCCTACCTAGACAAGCTGCCAACTCCCTCAATTAATTGTGCTTGCAAACCTTTTCACGAGGGAAACTCTTGGACTTCAAAGGGGCATCTTTCAAAGCTTATAAGACCAAGACCCAAAATTAGAAGAAGGGGCATCCAATCCAATCTATCCCATTTTACACGTAACAGTTATAAACTTTAAGTACCCTTATTAGTACTTAACCCTGATTAGACCTTAATTAAATTTTGATTATTAATTAAGAAACTTAATTAAAAATGTACTATTATTGGACATTAGACCTTAAACTAAATTAGAACTCAACCTGTGACTAACTAAAATTACCCGAATATAATTAAATACAAGTAGAACTCAACTTAAGACAAACTAACTTATAACTGTCAATTTAACACTATCAACTGGATTGAATTATCAATTAGGCGTTACCCATAGTTGCATATATGCTAATTGGCCTATAG
>BSSO01008410.1:0-10168 GCA_030267885.1 Mesembryanthemum crystallinum | reverse complement strand
TCCAACCTCCATTTCTACCCTTTAATTTTTACCATTACCCCCTAATTTTTTCCCCCAATCCAAGCGGGGCCTAAGGAGTATAAAAATACTGTATATCCCAACAATCACATTCCCATCCCATGTCACCATCTTTGTCTGCTCTACCTGCCTATGTTTACGATTTTAGATAATGTTTTTAATTTCATCCCACATACTAATCCTTTTGGTTTTATTCCCTTAATTCTTATGGTCACGGCTTAAAATGGTGATTTTTTTTTTTTTGGGGGGTATGAAAACAAAAAAAACAAGATTAAAACATAAAACATAATTCTTATAGTCACGGCTTAAAATGGTGAACATCCTTTATACTCCCTCCGTTTTCAATTGAAAGTTACGCTTTCTGCTTAGGTCCGTTCTCAATTGAAAGTTACACTACCTATTTGAGTATGCTTTTTTTTTTTTTTTTTTTTTGCCATAAAATTTCCTATATATCCTTACTCATCCCTTCGAATGTCACTACTCACACACTTTCTCTCTCATTCAAATGTCACCATCAACCTTTTATAGGGGTATTTTCGATACTTTGCCTCTCTCCTTAAATCTAAAATGAATAGTGCATGCAACTTTTAATTGCAAACGAAGGGAGTAGTTACCAGCCAGTCGAAAGCAGGTAATGCAACCAGGCATCATACAATAGCCAACCGTCAATATCACCCGCCATTTGCCAAACAGGTCGTTTATAGGCACACTCAATGTGGAATTGTGGATGACTTTTCCCTTATATGTCCAGTATGTTGTGAAGTACAGTAATTTTTCCCTTTGCTTTTGCCTAGTGTATATTTGGGCCCATTGAAAACATACGGGCCGTCATTCAGAGAAGTAAAGGTGTTTTGGTAAAGCCCAGCTAGGGATGTTTATGTACTCCATTGAACTATAAGGATTCATATGCCTCGACAACCTAATTACTCGTTCAAGTTGGATGGAATCTCTTCTCTTGACTCGCCCAAATCAAATTCTCGTTCTCGTTCATTCCATTCGCCATCCCATCAACAACAACAACAACAACAACAACAATGGCTTCATTTGGTTCTCTGAAATCGGCTATTTTCAATCGTGAAGAAAGAAAACAGTAAGGCTTTCCCCCGTTTCCCGCCCTCTCTCTCTCTCTCTCTCTCTCTCTCTCTCTCTCTGTTTCCCTGTAAGACTTGGCTGAAATTTGAATCTGATGTCTTTTGTTCCAGGCACTATCAAGCTCATATCAGAGGGCTCAACGCCTACGAAAGGCACAATAAATTCTTGAACGACTATGGTATTTCTTCTCCTACTTTTCTTTCATAACTGTTTTCATCTTTTTTCTAATTTCTAATTTCTACTGTTACCTTCGTCATTGGGGGATGTTTGCCAAGAAAGTGAGAAGATACTTTCTTCATAATCGCAAATCACAAGACTGGGTCATAAACCCTCCCTTTGTCATTTTGGGTTGTTTCTTTTTATCATCTTCATTTCCGACCATTTTGTTTTGGTACCGATCAGAATAGCATTTGAGTACGACTATGGAGGCCAAACTTTGGTAACTAGGTTATAATGGATGTTCCGCCTGTTCTTCTGCTGTAACTTGTTTCTGGATGTAATGTTTTCAGACATGTTAAGATATTGTCCGACATTAGATTGCTGTTATTCAACTATTTAATCTGTTAATTATAATTCTGTCATGCTTTTGGTTATGGTTTTGATTTTTGGACTTAGCCATTAAACAGCACTGTAACCTTGTGGATTATTCCTTCAAATTTGCTGCAAGGTTCTTTAGGATAGAGATTTGCTGCTGGGAGTTGAATAAGACTGGATACCATTGATATGTGCGCATGTAAGGAGCTATTTACATGCCAAATCAATATTGTCCTAAAGAAACTGGATGATGAACAGTCCCCGCCACTGAGGAGGAGATGGGGGCTACAATCACCCATACAACCTTGAATAAACATCTATTTATTTATTTATCTATTTATTTTCCTTAAGCAGTTTAGAACTGGAAACCCATTATGAGCTCAAAAATTAAGCTAGTTGGTAGGAGATTTACGAGAAGAACTCTTTCAAGTGACTGTGGGAACATTAGACATGCTTCGACTGAAGTCTCATACTTTCTATTTCAATGCTTACAGGAGCTTCTAGTGTAGCGAGAAAGTGGAAAGACATTGTAAATTTTGTATCTGTATTATAAAATGGCAACATGGGCTTCTTATTCTTTTTCTTTCTTTTGGCAGTCAAATATTATGGGGAAGGAAGACCTTCAGAAGAGAGGTTACTAGTTAGAACTGATCAAGATGCTCTCAGAGAGGGATATCGGTGTGTGAATCTTATCTATTTTTTGATTTTCACTGTTAGCAGCTTGTGTAGTAGTTGTTTCTTCATTTTATTGCTCACAATAGTTTCCTATCTATGGTTCATATGTGCTTCTTATCTGCAATGCTAAAGAAGGTTCCCACAATGTGGAATATTGTCATATCTCTAATCTAGCCTAGTTTGTCTCCTTTGGAAGTGTTTGTTAGTATAAACAAAGCCACCAGATTGTAGTAGCTTTGGAAACCTATGTTACATGGACTTCTCATTCTATAGCAATTATCTAGATCTTACCCTCAAGCTTTAGTTGTTTACTTCTAAGGATTTGTTGCAATTTAGATGCCTTTGCAATGGGACAACAATTTCAAAAACTGGGAATGTCCTCTGCGGGCCCGCTAAACTATTTTAGGCACTCTGATGTACTCCCTTTGTTTCATAATATAAGTCATACAAGGGATTTATGTATGTTTCACAATATAGGTCCTTCTAAGAAAGCAATGAATTTTTATTATTTAATGTAATTTGTAAAATTTACCCTTGCTTTTAATGTGGATTCAAACCTTAAGCATCTAATTTGGTTGTCAAGAAGGGTATTAGGTGGCTAATCATTTTCTTTTGCTGTAAATTTAGGTAATGTTTGGTTAGTGGGAATGAGAGATTTTGGAAAAATTTCAATTATGAATTACTTGATATGTGTACTCTAAGTTATAACCTTAGAAGATTTTTATTATGAGCGGAGGGAGTATATAATATGACAATGTTTCATAATTCAAGTGCTTGAATTAGTTTCCGTTCTTGGTCTCATCAGGTTTACCTTTTTGCATCTAGTGTCTCTAATTGTGATCAAGAAACTCAATCAATACGATTTTCAATCTGTTACTGATTATTTTTTTACATTATATGTTTGCCCCTTTGTGTTTGGCTCATACATAGCTGTCCTTTTTTTTTTTTTTTTTTTTTTTTGGGTTAAGGTTCATTCGTACTGAAGAAGATGACAGGGATACATCCTGGGAACAAAGGCTCGTCAAGCGTTACTACGATAAGCTCTTTAAAGAGTATCCTATGATTTTTTGAAATTTGACAAGCTCAGTTCACATAGCTGTGCTTGTATTTAATTAATTACTATATATATTTATGAATTTGTATATGATGTTTAGGTGTCTCTCAGAGTTTGTTTGCTTCTGGTGATGTTCCTGATTCAATTATGATATGTCAGTTTCTGTTTTCACTTGACCTCTTAGTTTTCATGTGCCCATTCAGTTGCTAACTGGAATTGGCAACAGGTTGCATGCTAATCTGTTAATATGCTCCAAACTTTGGCAATATGTAGCCTTAATTACATTACAGATATTGCATAGCTGATATGTCCAAATATAAGAGTGGCAAGGTATATAACTTTCGTTCTCCTGTATTTTCTTTGNCTATCTAATGGAATTTCAGGACCACCTTACTAATTGTATTCCACTTCATATTGATAATACAGCGTAAGAATTCTCTGTAGCCCATCCCAATCTCCAAAGGGAAGTTTCTAGAGGACCCTAAATTGAAAACATCGTAGGAGGAACATAATCAATTTTAATTGTTGAAAAATTAGGATGCCCTTTAATATTCAGATTTTCTACTCCTTCGTTTTAGCTTGTGGATGAGTTTCTTTTGCACAGAAGGCTTTTCAGTTCCATGAGCTATGAATAAGTCCAGTCACATTGCCTACTTTTTATCCAGGCAATACTTGGTACTTTTTCAGCTGGTAGTGGTGTATTTCTATCTTTTTAAAAATTGGCATCGGCATTAGATGTTTTTTCTGATTTTAAAATACACAAAGTTATGTTTACAGATTGGATTGAGGTGGAGAACTGAAAAGGAAGTCATTTCTGGAAAAGGTAAGTTTACGCCATTGCTTGTTGCGGTTGATTTTACCATTTACTTAGGGTGTGAATATTTTACAGGATACTTATTTTTATTTTATGCTGTGCTGTTGATAAGTAGTTTGTGATTGGTGAATTTTGTCTTGAAGTCTTCTTTTCTCGCTGTTGGTTTGAAGAATGCCTTCCTCTCCTCATCCCACTTCTTTGCGCCCTTTTTTCGAGTCCATACCCAACATTCATCATGCCCCTCTGTATTTGTAAAGGTTACATTGAGTAAATATCACTTATAACGCATGATGTGAAGATATAACTAGCCCACCCAAAGGGGATCAATTTGCATCCACTACTATCTTACACAATTTAAAAAGTAATGCTATAAGTAACCAGTTGAATTCATCAGGAAGGGCCCCATTCTTGTTTTAAGGGTTCTAGTATTTATTATGATGCACAACAATTTTGACTTTTCTGTATGTGGCGCAGTTGGGGCACACCATGCTAAGTGTTACATATTGGAAAGAGAGACCAACTGGCCTTAAATGGAGATTTCTTACAAGTTTTATTGGGATAATGCCTAATGCCTAAAAGCGTTGAGTGAATTTATAGGAATTGGTTTTTATCTGTTATGACTTAGATAGATCACTAACTAAACAAAATAAATTTTCTACATTGAAATTAAACATTAAAGTAATTTCTAATCCCACACTAGCGAACTGGTCATATGTAATACCCCAAGAAACGGAAATTCCCCACGAGGAGTGTACTGGGAATTCATAATATGTTGGCGAACAGGGAGATTTGGAAATTTGGTAACCCTGGGTAGCCAATAGCCATGCGGGGTGGCAATGATCAATGAGCAATTACAACCCGAAACATCCACATCCATAATAGGGTGAGTGGAAGATGGAGATAAGAGTGGGAGAGGAGAAAACAATGAGAGACAAAGTGACTAAAATGGGTGGTTGAACTTGAAGAAGTTGACCATATATGTTACATAAGTTAGAAAAAGTTTATATTCTA
This sequence comes from Mesembryanthemum crystallinum, assembly GCA_030267885.1. Lineage (NCBI taxonomy): Eukaryota > Viridiplantae > Streptophyta > Magnoliopsida > Caryophyllales > Aizoaceae > Mesembryanthemum > Mesembryanthemum crystallinum. The sequence goes on along the minus strand of BSSO01008410.1, from coordinate 4,970 downwards.
ATTTCAACTAACTTCTGCTAGGTATACGTTTTGTAGTTCACACCATAATGTACCATTGTACCACTTTGATTCTTGCATATAACTTGGGAAACTAATGAACCCAAGCGAGGCAAAATGGGACGGAGTGTAGAATGCATATACTTATTAGTTCATTCCTTGAGAGCGAGTCAACTAATGAACGTTGTTAATGTTATAAATTGCTTTATTTTCTATCCTTTTTATTACTCAAGTCACACATGAAAGTGTCTTTGAGATCCGCATATAAAAAATGTCAATAAGATTTACATATTCTTTCTGTTCCTTGATATTTCAGACATATTCTTATAAAGTCACCAGTCTCTCAGCTGTTTGATGCTATTATATATATTTTAGCTTCTTTGAAGTGTCCATGCCTCCTAAAGAAATGAATGTAATCAATTGGTCTAAACCGAGTTCTGGGAGTAACTAGTTTTCTTTTTGTCAGGGCAGTTCATTTGTGGTAACAAGCACTGTGATGAAAAAGATGGCTTAGCTAGCTATGAGGTAGGTGTTGAATTTGTCTTGGCAACTTTATTCATTTCTTGGTCATTAGCTGCAATTCGTGTTGGACCATATTTCCATGGAATCAGTTTCATATTTCGCAAGATTGAATGATTGATGGACTGTGTTTGCTGCTTTTTTTAGGTTATTATTTTTGGCTTTCCTTCTTCACCTGGAAATTTAAGTCCCCCTCCTCGCCGAGCTAGTAACAAGAGCATAAAGTAGTTTGATTTCATGAGTCACTGCTAGGCTATACATAATGAATCTTCTTAATCATCTGCAAGTTACAAAATGGAATATCATCTCAATAATGTTTCAACAGGTCATCCATGCATGAATTAGAACACAAGGCATAATGAGAGGATTTTGACAATCCTTGTTTAAAGGGGAATAAATAAAAGTGGTAATTGGCATGACAGCGTACGTTCATGGCTAATACAGAAGGTTTTAAAAACCACTACAGTGTGGCCATTGCAGAGATCTTTAGTTCGAGCGCCCTTGGCCACTGGAGGTTTTATTGGCCGTTAACTTCAGGGCCCATGGGATTAGTTGGGAGAAATCCGAATACCATGTTATCTAAAGCAATGTGGCCATTGTATAGTGTAGCAGCCACTATTTGATATTTTTATTCCATGATTCTGGACCTGTTGTAATCCATTCACATCAGTGCAGTTCCTAGCTTTTAGATTGCATATTGCATTGGCTCTTTGCTTAATCATTTTCTTGGGATTAGCACACAGTGACAATGTTTCGGTTGATAGCTTTTAGTTCTGCCGATTTTGAAGTTGGGACAGTCCAGTCTAATTAAGTTAGGGCCATGTTGAAGGTAAAGTACTCATACATGTAGTTTCAGAGGTGTAGAAGGGAAGAAAGCAATTGATAGAGACAGAGGTCTTGGACATATGTGGCATATTCACTGCAAGTAAGATGTGAAACTCTTGTGATGAGTCGGAGGTGTATCAAGTAGTTTCAATTAGATATTGGTTCAGACAATGAAGTGTCATGGTATCCGCTGTGAGGGAAATTATGCTAATTTCTCCCAGATCTGGATCTCTTTGATGATGCTTTATTTATTTTTATAATGTTTGGACATGTAAATATATAATTAGAAGCATTCCATGAGTTTTGTGCATGGTAGGAGGGCAAGGAACAAACATTTTAAATGTTTTGCGGTTCTTTCTCAAACATAGATGATTCTTTGCTGGTGTGCTGCAGTATTGTTTCTCCTTAAGATGAAATCTTCATTCATTTAAACTCTATTGTGTGCAGTTGTCATTGTTTGCTTGTTTTTTTTATGGTAGGTAAATTTCTCATATGTTGAGGCAGGAGAAAACAAGCAAGCTCTTGTCAAACTGGTCACGTGTGAGAGGTAAGTAGATTTTTTGCGGTGAAGTCGGTGTTCTCATTTCAATTATAAGCATCGCTTTATTATACCTCTGTCACATCTCACGTGGTTTTGGCATCAATTTTTACCAAGTGCATGTGGCTGGTGTGTTATCTACAGTTTGTGGAGTAGTTGAAAATTTTCTATTGATATGCTTTCAAATTAGCCGCAGTTCCTTATAGATGACTGCATCTGAATAGGTGTGCAGAAAAGCTCCAATATCGAAGACAGAGAGAAAAACAGTTGGAGAACCGAGACAAAGATGAGTATAGACGGAAGAGGTATCGTTTGTGATTTGCTGTTTAACGTACATTGTTACAGATATAATTGCCATTAAAGTTCCTTTGCTTGTGGGGAGGGTGGCTGTGGGTTTTGGCAATTTGCATCACCAATTTAATGTGGGAAAACAAAACTCAAACAAGTTGTGGTCTTTGTTAGTGAAGTGCCCGGAAGTGATGGTGAGACAGATGAACACAAGAACAGTGCTGATGGAAAGAGACCAAGGTCAGATATATCAGAATCTAGGGCAAAAAAATGCTCCAAGATACGAAGGTAATGCTCGACAAGTATTTAATTTCAAATAGAAATATATCGTGTATTAATTTTCTCAAAGACACCCTATTTATCATACGATTTCAGGAAAAGGTCCAGTGGTGATGATTGTAGCGATGAAGAGGATGAGAGCAGCGAAGAGAGAAAGAGAAAAGGTTCCAATATTGTTTCCTTGATGATACTTGCATGGCCTCTCTGGTCTGTTTATTTTACTCTTTGTCAATATGTTTTCTTAGACAGTTATTTGCCCACGGTCTTCTCCTTAAGCTAAATAAGGTTTGTAATTGGGTTNAGTCAGCTTTGTATTTGTAGTAAGCAGCGCCATATCCAATATGACTTGCTTCTGTGCTGCCACCCCCTCCCAATGCATTTGTACTCGTTAAGATCTGACAAAGAAAAAAAAAAAAATTGTAGTGCAAAATATGAGAGTTGAGTTGACGACCTTGTCCATGGGAATATGGGAGAGGATAATCTTTTCATTTTAAGTACCCCGCCTTTAAATTTGACTTGTGTACCTTTGTTTGAATGAAACAATGAAAGCTTGTAAGGTTCAGAAATCTGTTTTAGCAAAGCACTCTACTCTGCTGCTAATAGATCTTTCTTAGTTTCACAGTATTACTTTAATCCTTGTGCTGGGATGGGATGGTCACTTTCACTTTGGTTTGAAATGATTTGGCCTTGTCCTTGAGCATGTTTCTTGTAGTATACTGTATTAATTATGGCTCATGCTTCATTCTAAGTTAGTTTAGAATTGTTCCCAGGGAAAAGCGGTTCAACATCAGCGGGGAATGATGCGCATGAAGATGATGAAAATTTTGATGAGTTTCTGGAGGGTATGTTTCCATAATAATGCTTGGGTGGTGGTGGTGGTGGTGGAATCTAAGGCATGTAAAGGTAACCTCGTAGCACCTCTCAAACTCCTTAACCATGTGTATTCTGTTGAAGATCCCCGGCAAAGGTGATGGCTGGTGTTTGTGTGTTGTAAATTCCAGATATGTAAAACAGAGGAATATTTGAGGAGCTTATTCCCAAAATTTAATTTTTCTTTTTTTTTTTCTTTTTTTTGTCTTGTTTTGTTTTTTACCAATTTCCCCAACATTGATGGAGTTACTAGTAGTACTGATTAAGACTGCTATATAAGGTGTGTGTTGACCTTGGGCAAGAAGCAAAAATGCCAGTTAAGCTCCGGTTGGTTGAGTCGATAAAATAAAATAAATTTGTTGTAGACTTTTATAGGGTGCAACAAATTATGAGAATTTTAGTCAGGGGAAGAAACCCAATGAGTGTGCAGTAATTTTGATGGAGTATTGTGAGTTAGTATGACGGTGTTTGTACTTAATGCAGAGGGCAATTATGAATTATGAATTAGAGTATGAATTATGAAATACTTATGAATTATTATTATTATTATTATTATTATTATTATTATTATTAAAAGGTCATTTATGTTTCTGTTTCTGTTTCAGTTTCACCACACCAGGGATTAGGATTTAGGAATGGGATTATTACTAGGGAGTGGTGCAACAATATTACTCCTACTCTACTCTACTCTACTCTACTCTACTAGTAACTCTATTTGGTAAAATATGCACTCTCAGGCCCAGGCCCAGGCCCAGGCCCAGGTGCTTATCTCATGTGTCAGTGTCACTGTGTGTGGTGTGGTCATGGGTCAACGTCATAGTACTATAGTGTATTGGGAGTATTTGTCAGTTTTCGTCACGTGCGTCACTCGTGTTGGTGTTGGTGTTGGTGTTGGTGTTGGTGTTGGTGTTGGTGTAATCTGGGTTTCCTATTGATAAAGAAGTCCATTTCCATTTCCATTTCCTTTAGGCTTCCATCAGTTGATTTCATTGTAATTGTAATTGTAATTGTAATTGTAATGTTTGCTACCTATAAATAATTACGACACGACGCCGTCTGTCAGTCTGTGGTCTACGTCTCCCCCAACCCAAGCCTAACGTCAACGTCCTTCTCTCTCTCTCTCTCTCTCTCTCTCTCTCTCTCTCTCCCCTTTTATCTTTTGTCTGTGACTGTGTCTAGCTAACAGACAGCTGTTCCGTGGTATTCCATTCCATTCCATTCCTCAACACCTGGCACGTTCTCCATCGTGGGTTCCCCCACCCTTAACCTTAACCTTAACTTATCATCCACTTCTTCAACGCGTGTTCAATCTTGATTGTTGATTCTTGATGTTGCCAACCCTACTTTCGAGTTTCGGCTTAAGGACTCTTATTTTCGACTGAAACTAACTGAACTGAAACTAAAATGAATTGAACTTATTGCGACTGAACTGAACTAAATAAAACTTATTGTGACTGAACTTAACTGAACTTAACTGAACTTATTGCAACTGAACTGAACTGAACTGAACTGAAATTTAACTTAGCTTAACTTAATCAAAACTTGATATTGTTATTGTTATTGTTCTTGTTGTTGTTATAATAATAATAATAATAATAATAATAATAATAATAATAATAATAATAATAATAAATTAACATAACTTGACTTAACT
>BSSO01008409.1:0-10168 GCA_030267885.1 Mesembryanthemum crystallinum | reverse complement strand
TCACCTCATAGATATTATGTAAACCTCGAGTCACCTAAGTGAAATATCGCTATACTTCAAGTCACCGGACTGAAATTTTCCCTAATAAAAAAGAAATCATAACATCATTTGTAAACCACTATGATTATTTTCTCACAGATGAATTTATGATTTACAATATAACCAATGTTATTATAATTCAATTGCGTGTTATATGTATATCATCGTTTCAACCATATACTTCATTGTTTTACCTCTAGATAGAATGTAGTGAGATTGATAATTAACTTGTCCTTAGAATCATTATCTCTACTTAGATTAATTTTTTTTTTTTTTTTTTTTTTTTGGCAATCTGTAGTAGATAATCAATTCAAAATTTTCTGAATACAAACATAATTTTTATTATTTTACATAATAAGTTATCATTTCTTAAAGTGATGATGTGATATCCTAGTTTTACTTTGCTACCTTTAAAAATTCTGTATATAGTATAGATATAGATTTTTGCTTATTTTCACCAATAAGGAATTCTAAGATTTACTTGTTTTTTCTTTTTATTCAGACGAGGCACACCATGACAAATAAGTGAACTCTCACTTCATTTACTATAAAGCATATTAACTCACCTTTTTCTTAGACCTTGTCCAACTCCATAAAAAAAATTCACTCTATAAAATTAGTAAAAGGGCTTTTTTTCAATATTTGTTTGATCATGGAAAGGGACAAGTATAGGATCCATAAATGGAGATTATATGATTAAAAAAAAAAAAAGAGAGGAGCAAAACAGAGCAACAAAAAATACGTGTAATAGTAGAGCTTTGACAAATAGCCACAACCACAAATAGCAAAAGGAAGCCTTTTTGTTTGTTCCTTACCCTTCTTATTTCTTTAATCTTTAATATTAGTGGGAGAAGTTTGGTTCTGATTAAATGATGATGGATTTGGTATTATCCTAAATTGGATTAAATCCTTTCCCTAACCTAATTTTTCCATGTCTTTTGCTTGAGTTGTTCAAGTAGCTTAGGATATTATTATAGCTTACTTGATTGGTCAATTCATCAACTGCGCTACTCATAATGACTACTCATAGTGGTAATTTTCATCAATTTTGTATTTTTCTTTCTTTCCCAACATAGATGACCATTTGAATTTTTATTTTTTATTTTATTTTATTTTGGCTAATTTTGAATTTTACATTGTGGACTAAAGAAGTAGTAGATGTTACTAATAGTGCTCAAATTATTCTTGATGATATAGGAGTTAGTAATAACTACTCCTACTACATTGTTGTTCATAATATTGGAAGTAATGAGCCATGTAATGAATGAGTTTCCATACAACAACCCAAACATTTGGTTGGAAGGGAGTAGGAAGCCAGAAATGAGCATGTCAACGCCTTACTAAGGACACTGTCATGCAAGAATAATTGGTTAGGAATTGAGCAACCACTTTGAATTTATTGTTTTGATAACTTTTTATTTGCCCGATATACATATGAAATGTGTGTCATGTAAAGGTGATACAATTAGTTTGTAATAACTTATTCAAAATTTCAGAGTTGTGTCTTCAATGAGAGTTTATGAAACTATAAATAGTTCAAATCGGCTATTAATATGATTAATCACATACTATAAAACGGGTGCAGATACATAACATATGACAAACCAATAAAAAGAAAAAGATGAGATTTAATTTTATTTCAGCATTGTTATTTAGATTAGAATAGTCACCATGACATAATGTGGGTGTTTTATTTGCAAAACATAGCCACTCATCATTGGAAAAGCTACTCATATTACTTTTTTTTTTTTTTTTTTTTTGATAGATGCTACTCATATTACTTGATCAATGTACCAATTTTTATAAAGGGATTTCATTTTATTGGCCAACAAAGTTTATAAAGTCATATTTTGTTAATGAGTACATGTATTCAGTATTAGTATTTCTGATTGGTTAGGTCACCACATCAACAAAGTAAGGCAATGACCTTATAATTCAATTAATGTAATTTAAAGTGAAAATAATAGAGTAACATAGTTGATGGAATATATTTTTAACTTTATATTGCATCTACCCTTATATTAGTAACAAGCAAAAGGAACATACTCAAATGACTTCTCAAAATAATTCTTGCATATGAATTTATCTTATAGCATATGAAAATTTTGAACGAATAGTATGAATTCAAATGAATAGCTAATAATTCATATCCATATTCTATTAATGAAGCAAAAAATTAGACAAGAGTTTCAATTGTAAAATTAGCTTTATAGATTATATAAAATTTTATGGTGTGATCATTATGTAAGTTTCTCTGTCTCATAATTGAGAGTTATATATTTTTATTGAGAGAGTTATACATTTTGGAGTTACTATTAAAAAAAGAAAACATAACAAATATGTGGCGACCCAAATAAAATACGTTTACAACACAAATTATATAAATGTATTGATAATAATATGTTTATTTACCAAACACTTTGAGAGATCTTTGGTTAGAAAATTTAAACTCTTTACTAGTTTTATAAAAGAAAAAAAAAAAAAACTGTTTTTGATTGATGTAAAACATATCAAATGCCGTATCCACAAAAGCATTGTGAAAATAACTTTTAGTAATCCATTATTATATAATGCCAGATTCCATTATGATAACCAAACTCCACCTAAATGAATGGCTCATAGCATCATATGCATATTTGACTCAATAAACAAAACCAAAAAAAAAAAAAAAAGAAAAAAGGAAAAGTATAAGGAGATTAGCAAAAGTGTAATAATACCAGCTACTTATATAAAAATACGAAATTTAATTATTCATACTCTATTTTTAAGTGTATATTCTTACCAATATAGGGCCCACTACATCATTTAGGCTTTCATTTTCCACCCTACATACCCATCAATTAATTTCAACTATAAACAAACGTAAGCTAAATGCCAATAATTGAAGCCCAATCAAAACAATTTTCCATTTTTCTTTTTTCTTTTTTCTTTTTTTATGAAATAAATACCCAACATTATTTATGGTGAGATAAGACCAAACGACATGAAAATGAAATCAAAAAATATAATCACAATATTTTACTCATTTTATTACTTTAAAAGATGAAAAGTACATAAAAACAAAAAAAGGAAAAAAATAAAATGTAAGGTCGGTTCATTATTATTAGTTACTTGGAGAAAACGTATGTTGTTAGGTTCGGGTCCGAAGCTTAGGGTTTGTATTGTATTGGTTTTTGATTGAATGGAAATGCGAGTTTGAAAGGATAAGCACGACTCTTGTTTGTTTCTTTTTATATAAAAACTCTCATCTTACGCCATCTACCACCTTCCTTTGCTTCATTATAATTAAAACCCTCTCTTTCTTTTTTTTTCTCCTCATTTTCTCAATCAAATAAACTCAAAGCGCCTCCACTCTCTAAAAACTCTCTCTCTCTCATTTTCTCTCTCTTAAAAACAACCACAACATTACAGAGTGCTCTGTTTCTCCCCTGTTCTTCAAGCTGGCGATCGATAATCAAGATACCACGGTTCGGGAAATTAAACCCAAGAACCGCAGAATCATGGTACATTTTTCTATTCTTTTATTTATGAATTTGGAGTTTTTTTTGTTTTTTTGGTTCCAATTGAGATTTTTCAATTTGGGTTGAATGTGATTTTTGATATTATTTCCCTGTTTGTGTATTGGTTTGAATAGGGAGCTGGTGGTCCAGATGATGAAGATTTCAACCGATGGCCGCAATGGCTCAAGCTTTTATTGCGTGAGAAGTTCTTTGTTCACTGTCAATTTCACGCTGATTCTCACAAGAGTGAATGTAATATGTACTGCTTGGACTGTATGAATGGCGCCCTCTGTTCTCTCTGTCTCGCTCACCACCGAGACCATCGCGTTATTCAGGTATTCCCAAATTACTTCTCTTTAACGAAAGTTGTAAACTTTATTCAAAAGGTTTTTTTAGGGTTTCAATTCACATTTAACATGTCTTATGTTAATTTCTCCAAAAACAGTTTCTCTTCTTCTTCCATTTGGAAGTTTGAAAGTTCTCACCTTTGTATTCAATTCATTTGGAATATTTTTGCAATAGTTTCAACATTTTGCACTTCCAGAAATCCATCTATCAGTCTAATTCCTCTCATCATAATTGTTTTTTCCTCAAAAAGCCCTTTTCGTGAAATTCAAAACTTTTCTACTCCACTTTCAATGTATGGGTTTTCTTGCTCTGCAAGCATTGGTACCTTTTCTCTTCAATTTCTTGCCAGGCTACACAATGTTGACCTGTACTGGAGATACTATTAATATTAATTATTTTGAGCAGTACAGTATTATTTACAGTAATGAAGATTAATTAAAATTTAAAATTGATGAAATTGTGTTTGACAGATTCGCAGGTCATCGTACCATGATGTGATAAGGGTTTCAGAAATCCAGAAGGTATTGGACATAAGTGGAGTTCAGACATATATAATCAACAGTGCTAGAGTTGTTTTCTTAAATGAGAGGCCACAGCCTAGGCCTGGCAAAGGTGTCACCAACACCTGTGATGTTTGTGAGCGCAGCCTCCTTGACACCTTTCGTTTCTGCTCCCTTGGTTGCAAGGTATAAACCAACCCCTTTTACTTTTCTTTTTTTTTTTTTTAGTCATACATATTTATCTTCTGTGATCACATTTGGCTCATAATGTGAAATGTGTGATGATAGTAGAATTAAATTGGGTTTTGATTGATATACATGGACGGAAAATGTACCTACATTTAAAATGGATTTCCTAGCCTTGACATGGAAAATCGTATGGATTTTGGAAATATGGGATTTTGATTGTGTTCTGATTATGGATTTATTGCGATTATTTTTGGTAGATTGTTGGGACATCGAAGAATTTTCAGACCAAGAAGAGAATCCGACCAGCGATGGGGTCGGATTCTGAGGACTCATACAGCACTAGCAGCACCACCAACACCAACCATCACCTCAAAGGAAGGAAGGAGAAAATGAACAACTACAACAACAATGTGAGCAACAACAACAACAAAGTGGTGCAAAGTTTCACTCCATCAACACCCCCTCCAACAGCAGTTAATTACAGAACAGCCAAGAGAAGGAAGGGAATTCCCCATAGAGCCCCTTTTGGTGGGTCCTCTATAATAGAATACTGAAAATAGCTTAAAGTCTCCTCTAGTACTTTGAAAAAGGATAATTGCTCTAGAAGCCCCTCTTATAGGACTTAATTTTCTCATAGTGGTCCTCCCTCCCCCCTTTCCTAATGCTTGAGCTTTTTGGACCTAAGATGAAAAAAAAGCCAGCTTAGTGAACTAAAATATCACCCCTTCCCCTTATGTGTAAATAGCCAAGTGATGCAATAGAAAGTTGGAGATATTATATGTATATGGTTAGAAGTACAAATAAAAGGAAAGATGCAAAGGACTTTTGTGGAAATAGAAGTGGTAATAAGGTGGAAAAAATGTGTCCCTTTCTTTTGTTCATATGGTGGGTAAAAAAATTGTAAATACTTTTTGTTGTTTCTTTTTGTGAAGTTAGGAGATAATGTACTCCTTACCTATAGGGTGATTGTCTATATATGGGATGAAAATTATCATGTCTATCTTCTAATGTGGTTCTCTTTTTTGTCTCAATTTACATCGTCCTAATTTCTCTAATAAATATCTTTGAAAATGATTGTGTCCCTTTTTTAATTACAATATTTGCCTTATTGCTAGCTATGGTTGCGAGTTGTAGTTACACAAATGTTGCGAGTTGTAGTTACACAAAATTAGTTATACCTGTTTGTAGTTCACCTATAGATGTAGTTACATAGCTGAAAATTTAACAAAGTATATATGAGAGAAGGAAAATTGAACTAAGAGTGTTTATTTCACCTCATTGAATCTCATTTCAAGTCATTATGTTCAATTCAGGTCATTCTATTTACGCTATTCACTAGTTTTCTCATATATTACTATTCAAATAGTTCAGTTTAGTTGAGGTAGTACTTTTGGACAAATTGAAAACATCCTAAATTTAGGTTTTCTTTTTAAGATAATGTGAAAAGAATCCTAAATAAGGTTTGATTTTTATAGAAATAGAGTGAGGCTAGAGTGGGATATAATTGTTTTGTTGAATGAGGAAATTGTGCATTTGCCATTGCGATGGTGGTGGGGCCCAAGGCGGCTGAGCCATGGGATTCGTGGAGGGAATACGTGGCAGAGTGTAGTTGGGTGGAGGAAAAAGCTACGAGTGTCTTGATTCGCGGAATCCGGGTGGAGTAAGTGAAAGTGAGGTCAGCGGCGTTGGAGTTGGCTTGGCTTGGCTTGGCTTGGGGCAAGCGAAGCGAATTTGATCGGCGGCTTTGGAAATTGCGGATGTTGTTGTTTCTTTAAATGGGCTCCCTCCAATTGGGCCATCCACACACTCGCTGGGGCCCGCCCGCTTTTGCTGGTTTTGATCCGAAAGGAATGTGAATGTGAATGTGATGGATGGGGGTAGTGGTGCTTATCTAATCTTCTTCTACCACCATGTTTGTTAGTGCGATTCTTCTTCTTTGCTCCTATTGCAACTTGCAACTTGCAACTTGCTTTAGCTTCATGTTATCTTCTAATTTATTAAATGAATAGGATTGAACATGAGATGAGGGGTATAAGTCCTGTGTAAGATAAGGAATCATGGAGGTTATTGAGTAATGTTATCTTTAATTTGTTTTGATTTAATTCAACTGAATGAATAGTAAACTGAAAACTTTTTAGATAAGTTGAGTGTGAAGAAACCGTCTCAACTAAAACTTAAGTTAATGGTTGGAGGCCCTATATATCTCCTAATACGCTCCCTCACACGAATCTCCATTGGACTTAAAGTGTGAATATTGCACAGGCCCACCCTTCCTTGTGTTTAGAAGATTCGAACTCAAGATTTGTTGTTCGTTGAAACTCTGATATAATAAACAATGATTAGGGTGAATGTCGCAACAAAATGGGAGTCCTGACGCCTATATTTATATAAACAATAAATAATAAAATTACATTTATATCTCTGTATATACTATATAAAAGAGCACAAACTCAACATCAATTGTTTAGGCTAATAATCATGTATTAGAAACGAGTTGGTCTTACATTATTAAATTAAGAGTTACAATATACATATAAGTTAGAGAATTACTCAACTAGTTGTGGTTTATATGAAAAGAATATGTCTTAAACTTATGCATAGTGTTGTTTCCTGATATAACTGACTAGTACGTTATTTGTTGAATTTTAGACTAGTCCACAAAAATGGTGTGAAAACACAATGGGCTTGTTTGGCAATCAGCTGGTAGCTGTTAGTTGGTTCGATTAGTTGGTTGTTGATAGTTTGTTGTATTAGCTGATTTGACTAGCTGGTAGCATTGGCTGGTTATAAAAGATGTTTGGTAAAGTTAGTTGTTTATCAGTGGCTGGTAATATATAAAATGACAAATAAAGACTTTAGTTTAATTTGGAAAAATTGGTTGGGGTGTAATTGTTGCCAACATTGGGGTAAGAGGGTCATTTTGAAAAGAGAAATTCAACAAGTTAATGCAAAAAGCTATCTTCCCCTAACCTTTCCAAATTAAATTGTTTGGGTCCAAAAAAGCTGGTATCCAAACAAGGCAAATATATAGGCTTCCTGAATTTGAGATTTTCAGCACTTGCTCGAGCTATTAATTATATGAAAAAAGTTAAAAGTCTTTTAATTTGATCTACGGTATATAGTTGAATTTGATGAGGTTATTTAGTTGTCTCTTTGTTAAGGTACTCTATTGTAGTGGAGTTGTTAGTGTGTAGCCAATATGAGGAGTAGAAAAGGACGAATAACCTTTGAGGAGGTCAAGTGAGTTGGCACCTACGTCTTGCACCAAATTGGGAACGTGAATAATGCACGCCTAAAGGGCCTATGCAAGTGCAATATTTTACTTTTATGGTCGAATGAGTACTATTCTTTTAACCTAAAGTAAAAAGCTGTTCCATATGTGGGCTGAATATAATGTAGGAAAATTTTCAAAAAGAGTACTTGATATTTAATGTAATAATAAAAATGGTGCTTGATATTTTGCTATTCTCATTTAAGATGACTAATATTTTGATTTAATTTTCATTTAGGGTCTAATTGGCTGAAACCGTAAAAACTCTATTAGAATTTCTAAAAGTTTTGAAAAAATAATTCAATCCAATATGGGTTTTCTTTCGAAAATGGGAGGATTTTGAAAAAGAAATATTGATCTACTTGTAAGAGGTTGAATGAGGTTGAAAATGATCCATAAAGGAGGAAGTAGAGGTTGAAACATGTCCACGGAGGGTTTATACTTTATTACATGCTGATGATATAACTTTTTAGATCAAAATTAATAGAGAGGAGTACATTTGTACTAGATTGGACAAGAACCCAAGTGCCTGTGTTCGATGGATTGCAAAAGCCCTTAAGATATAGTTCCAAGCAAATTGTGATAGAAACTCTGACTCACAATTGTAACAGAGTTTTTCACGACATCGACCAATTGAACCCCAAATGGAAATTAAATCAAAATGTTGGGTACCCTAGGGAATAGATTAGGTAAACGTCAGGTACCCTTTTATTATTACCCTAAACCTCGAGTACCGTTTTCAAAAAATTTCCTATAATGCAATATGAATTTTATTATTGGGTCGAAAAACGGGTTTGAACCAGATTAAAGAGTTACAATTTTAAAAATTCAACAAATGTTTTTGTCGGTATCTCTTTTTTAGAAGGTTCGGTGTAGATAATTTAAATACTACTCTTTTTTCTTTGAATTAATAACTAATGAGCTGCGAGAGATGTACCCCTATGTACTAAAGAGGTTAGGAAAACCCCAACGACCCAAAATTAAAGATGAATCAAAATCCATCACAGCGTAGAGAAAATTCCCATACAAATCTTTGAAGTTTGAAACCTTAACAATAGGATTAGAATAAAGAAGTTCCCACCAATTAAACAACTTCTTTTAGCTATAATGTAAACACTAATTGAAGATTGCTTAATTCATTTTCATTATTTGATTGAGGTTTCAAGGAGGTAAAAGGTAAATGCTAGTATGTTAAACTATCATTATGTTACTATTACTTATTAGCTAGGTAGCCGATTTGTTACCATGCCATTTATGGAAGATGATACATGTGTCTCTCCTAATACACGTGTTACTGGTCGACATATTCTGGTTTAATTGTCGGCTTGATTTTTTTGTTTTAATATGCGTGGTCGATAATGTCAAAAACTGTTATATTCACTTGTTATGTACAGTAACTATTTTACGTGTATTGGTAAACTTTCTCGCCCTTGTTATTTATATAGTCGTTTTAGTAGTTTAGTCATGTGTTTTGGTATATGTTAGTAGTAGCTGTTAAACTTAGTAGACAATTGTAAAATAATTGAAAGAAAAAATGATTGTAAATTCCGTACTATATACCATTCTTTTGTGAAAAATCTCTATTACGAGTATAATTTTTACTATTATAAAGCGCTTAATAAACTATTTCCGTCCTATTTGGACACCCAAATCACCTAATCCCAAAGTTGTGCGGTGTAAATACCTCTTAAAGGACTAATATACCCTCACGTTTTTGACATTTTGACTTTAATTAAACTATTTATTCTTTACCCTTCCCCCTCAATCACTTATTATTAGCTAACAAATTGCCCTTTTCAATCTTTAATCTCTTCAATTGCGCATCCAAATCCAACACATGAGGACATATTGATCAATTCAAGCATTTTTTTTATTTCAAATTCTTAATAGGGGTGGTTTTGGGGTCCCATCAGGGTAGAAGTAGTTCATTAGGGGGTTTATGTTAACAAAAATTATAATATGATATTTTTTTCAAGAAGTAGTATAATAATAGAGGGAGTCCGGCAATTTTTTCAAATTAAAATAGCAATCCAAAAACTACTACCTCCGTTTTCAAATGAAAGTGACGCTACACTATTCATTTTCCCACTTTGTAGGGAGATAAAGTTACCCAAATACCCTTAAAAAAGATAATTGTGACACTTTATACATGAAATATACGCAAGTGTATATTTTTGTCAAATTTGGGGATTTTATTATCCAAAATAGGGGTGAAACTTATTCGGATAAAGTACAAAGTCCAAACCAATCCAAACTGAATTAGTCGGTTCGGATTGGACTTTTTGTAATTCGGATTGGATTCGGACTCAAAAAATAAAAAA
>BSSO01008408.1:0-10169 GCA_030267885.1 Mesembryanthemum crystallinum | reverse complement strand
AAATAATTTACGTACATACCTTAACAAATGCACTACCATTTTGGCTACCAACATTATCAAGAGCAAGAATGTCAGGATAATTAGTCTCAATGTCAACGACAGCCACATCATGAGCTTCAAGAAAAGGGTATCCTGCTCAAAAAGGAACATGAATATTGAATAATTTGCAAGCTAATGAAATGCTAATGATAGTTAAATGTGAGATCAAAATACCTAAATGATCGTAGTAATTTATCGGAAGTTGAAGTTCAGCACCAATAGCAACATTAATTAGATGGAATGCCAACTTCTTCTGAATCCTGATTTGAGCAACCTGAAAAGGAACCACAAATTCAATAAGCTAAATACTCTTACTCATGCTAACTTCAAGGAATATTCAATCATGAAAATCGGCAGAGAAACCAATTGACAAAACAATGTGTAAATGTTTAATTGACAAATCTAGATGCTATAAGATTATTTATTTTGCTAGATGCTGAAAGATATTAAATGCATACCTCAGCCACTCTAACACAAGATGCAACCTCAATTCTTCCAGTACTGAGATCTTTTGCCTGGATGCAAGCAAGATTGTTGCTTTTGGTTGTTCTTACTTTATTCCCATGTATAGATATAGCACCCTTTTCCAATTCGTCATCTTTTCTGCCATAATGTCCCAGTAACGAGTAAGAAATGGTTCCTCTTTGACTTTGTATATCTTTTCTGTTGTGGGGTTCTGAATATGAGGGTAAAAGGTCTGATGTAGTATAATGTGGAGGAAGAACCCATGTTATTGGAATCCCCTGAGCAAGGGGAGGATCTGGCACAACCCTCACAGAAATGGATGCACTGTAAGACCTCGAATGTGAGAATGAACCAGGAAATGAGAAGTCACAAGAGAATGTAAGTGCAACTTTACTCCTTCCAGCAGACCTACATTTTAGATAGAGCAAAAGGAGGGAAAAAGAAAACAACAAAAAACACAGAATAAGTTAAAATCTATGGTAATGATGATAAACACAGGATAATTAATCAAAAGACAACTCCTTTTTTTACTACAATCACTACAGATTACAAGAAGATGATCACAGTGACATTAGTACGTTCCTATAGTAGCATTTATCATTTGACAAAAGCTCCCAGTAAAAAGTGATACAATCCAAGANCCCCCCCCCAGTACATGCTATTTTCTCACACAGAAGGGTTTGGTGAGCCAATTTTAAGTTCAATTGACAATTAGCTGGGTACACAAATATTTATACACGATAGAGGAACCCAAGAACTAAGATTTATGGTCAATTTAATGCAACTGAAGCATACCTTCCATACAGAACCCTAAGAAAGTCTGCATCTTGGTCATCTGCATAGCTTCTCCGACCAGCAAGTGGCAGTTTGTCACCATCACTATTTCGATGCTCAACTGGTTGGAAACTCAATATCTAGTAAGAGCCATTATATCCGTTTAGTACAGGCAATAACATCACAATGAAGACTTTTATTGTCACAAATTGTACTAATTGAGTTTTATTATTGGCTGCTAATCTGACCTCCTCATTTTCTATAGTCCATTTGTAATTTTTGCACAGCTCATAGAATGAGAACAAGTCACCCTAGACAACAAAACGTGTTAGTTGAACATGCAAAGAGAGGGTTAGGAACACACTAACAGTATCTCACTATCCTTGCCTCAAGTAAGAAAGGAAATATAGGCATCTCACGTCCAACAGCCAGTTGGTCACTCTGTACGTTCAGCATAGCTGCAGATGGAACCCCTACTTTGACTTTTCCATGTGCTTGACAGAGTTCTATTCGTCCCTTGCCATAAAATGTGGCAACTATGGTCTGCGGAGCAAACAGAAGCATCAATTAAAATGCAAAGATGTATCAGTTTGTAACTCATGCACTCGGATGCGGAAGAAAATAGAAGGAGCTGATGGGATGAGAATCTGTTAAGCACAGAGCCAAAAATATAAGCTCAGTTGCAAAAACAGATCAAAATTACATATTTCTTATCTGTTCAATTCTAGCTTGGTGGACACCTGGTCCTCATGTGCTGTTAAAATTGAGTAATGTAACTTTTCAAGTTATCTACGAAAAGCTTTGCATGGCTTGCTTCCCAACATATTCCTATCAACTTTATTAAACATTTTCTTTCTTGCCATAATACAGTTCCTCTTTTTCTTCAATTTAAAGAGAATATGTTGATTTGTGTAAGTTTTCTACCATATAGGGCACGCTTGGATTTGGGAAGATAAATTAGGGGTTAATTGAGTAAATTAAATACTGTCTCAAAATATTTGTCGTATAAGGTTAATACACACATATTAAGAATTCTTTCAATTCCAGAAATAGCTTAAATAATTTGACTACAATACCCTCGTATTAAGTCGAACTAGGTGCATTGGAAGGTGATATCAGTAATAAACCATAAGGGTAAATTAGGAAATGAGCAATTAATGGTGTATTGGAACTGTAAAGCAACATATCAAATGCGACAAAGTTATGTTAGTTAAAATGACATATTTAGAGACGGAGGGAGTAACATGGTGGAGGAGTTGGTTGGTGTTAAAATGTGGTGGAAGGAGGAGGAAGATAATTACCCCCATTTCGAGGGAAAAAGTTCACCTCCCTTAGGGTAGTAGTACCCCACCCCCACCCCCACCCCCACCCCCACCCCCCAACCCGCGCGCCCGGAGCACTTATCCCTCTTTCCTTTACCACAATTTATCACCGACCACCCCCTCCACCCTTATTTACCATTTGATTTACTCCATTACCCCTTTTTTGATAATTAGAGATGACTGTTTTTACGACTCACCAGGTGAAGTTTGTATTAATAGTGATAAAACTTTCACTTAAGAGTATATTTACTGAAATGGCAGTCAGCACAATGGTGAAACATCTAGCATATTTGTCAAGCATCAGTAGTTGCACTCTATTTTCCGAGTAAACGCAAACCAAATCATCAAACAGTTACTTCACTTCTGCTAATGGTCAAAATAATCTTACAGAATTCCCTGGTGATGTTGCTGACACGCGTCCTGAAGATTCTTGAACCGCCACGGCACTATCGTTAATACTTGTGTACTGAACGTCGACACCCATTCTTGGTCCTCCTTTTACAGTAAGCTAAACAAGAAATTAGAATTTAAAAATTAGAGAAGTAAATCCACATATTCTTCGATAAGTGCTTTCATGAGAACAGATGGTGCTGGACCAACTAGCACCAAAGCTGCTCTATCAACTGGAGTTACTGGTCAAGCAGGCTGTCTTTTTCACAGAATACCATTTATTCCAATTGACTCACCAGGACTGCAAATAAATTAATGAGTAATGAAAGAATTAGGATATAAAGTACTTCTAGTTCATACCATAAAAGATGCACCAGGAACCAGGAAAATATCATGAGGATGCACAACTGGAGGGGTATAAACTTCCACCTTAATGGTTTGACTGTATATTTCCTGGCCAGTTTGCTGTCTTGCTGTAACCTGGGTTAGAAATCAAACATAACACCCTAGTCATGTAATGTTTGGAAAAACAAAATCCAGTACAATCTCCATCACAAAAAGTGTGAAAACTTACATATATAGTGGTCACTCCAGCACATCTGCCATATATAGTAAACCTAGGCGCACTGATATACCCATCACTAGGACTTGACAAATTCTCACGATCTACAAGTTCAACTATATTGTTGCCAGTGTGCACACGAAGCTCCATGTAAGTGTACTATCAAAAGAAAATATGAATGGTCAACAGTAAGCAGATTACCTTCTTACTAAGATTTTGTGTGTCTTTGTTTGAAAAAAGTAAACACAATGTATTTCATCTGTACTATTGAGCTCATTACTAAATGTGCTTCTCTCATATTACGCAAGAGTAGGCAACGGGGTATCATTTATCCAACAACACTCATATATTTCTTATCCTTTTTTCCAGAACCTCATCCTCTTATCAGTCTCCACTCCCAAGTGTTTTAAAGGGCGTATTCGGTGCTGAGGCGCAATCAAGTTTTTTGCTGTGCAGCCAAGGTAACGTTCATGAGCCACAAGTTCTTACACATTGAGGAACCAAAGACAATTGCTCTTGCTTTTAATTTAAATTATTTATATGTACATAGAATTCTGGCTTTTAAGTTTTTTCCCTCCTTGCATTCAAGATCTTTCTTGTTACAACCATGCCAATGGTACATATTTTACAACATCTTATTGTGGTGCAATTTCATGAAATTCTCTGATACGTATTTCCATTACCTGCAACTATGTGTGTCATAAGTAGTTTGTATATTGAATGACTATGTTTTATGGATATCTATTCCTCACTTCCCATAGGAATACACCTTCATCTCACTTGGGGCCCCCATGACCTCATTTCAAGACATGCTATCCAAAACACTGATTCCATCAGAGGAACCCCACCTTAATAATACGAATGGATACTTCCAAGTTCCAACTTATGGTTAGCGGCTACTTTCTGATGCACAGGTAGCAACCATACTCCTAGTTAGTCTATGGCAGGAAACATTTAACAATATCCTTTTACAAGACTTTTTAGAAAACAGACTAAATACTCATTGGCATAACTAAAAGAAAAAAAGCATGACAAGTAGCCTTTCCCAGGACATGCCGACAAGACTAGATGTGAACAAACTCAAAATTTCTCAATGTTAATTATAAGCTCTTTGTTGTTTAATCAAGGTTACATATGTAATTGTTCAACTGAACTCAATATGTTTTCTTCCATATGTTGTCTAACATTTGTAGAAAGCAACTGAAATAGAAAACTAGAATCTTCATCAAGGAGAGAAAGAATGATTTGAAACCTGGGAAGATTCAAATATATGTCCATTAATAGCCCCAGCTAATAGATCAACACTAGTTATACTTCCCTCCTGCATGTATCAGAGTAGGATGTCATTAATACAATTTTTTTTCTTTCCTTCCAATTAAAAGCTGTAGTCATCCAGATGAAACATACCATAATGCTTAGCTCTTCTCCTGACGTGATCTTGATCCAGTCCACATCTGCAACTTCAACCTGAAACTGAAGTGTCAATATTGTACCAAGCCAGCACGATAAGTTAAAGAAAAAAGGGCAAGCTGCCGCCTAATACATAATTGCAAAAGTTGGTTATTTTGGACAACAATACATGACTGAAATTAAATCAAATAAAGCTTTCTGCCCGTAATTTCTCTCTCTCTGGTTCCCTCTCAATCTCTCTTTCTCATCTCTGTTTCCCTCTCCTCTTCCCTCCTCTCTTGTCTCTCTTTCTGCTTTCTTCTGTTCTCTATCACGTCCCCCCCCCCCCCCCCTCCTTTCTAATTCCATGCTGATGGCGGTTCTCTCCACTTGCCTTCTCTGTCTCCCCCTTTTCCCTCTTGCAGCCATGCCAATGTTGCTTGCCTATGGATTTCCTGACCTGTTTCGCTAGAGGTGAAGTCCCTTCCCCTCCACTTTACTCATACTAGCTTTATATCTCACCTGTCACGATTGCTACTCTACATCCCCTTTACACATTTCATCCAGGCATCATGTCATCATCGCTTGCCATGAGTTTTCAGCGCCATAAGATAACATTGGATGAAGTCAAAAGGGTAGGGTATGTCAATAAAGCTTCCAGCATACCGTAACAACCTTAGACACTCTAATGGCCTCCCCATCTAAATGAACTTTTGGGGCTAGAAACCAATTTCGGTCCTTCCCAGCTAAACATTTTTAATTACATAAAGGTTCCGAAACCATATTGACAATTGGTGAAGCTCCAGCAGAGCTGAGCTATATGTCCTAGCTATTAATGGCCCAACATGCTGCAGCCTTGCCGATTTGGAGCTTGAGCTGGGTGAGCTCAGGTTCGATCCCCTAATTATCCAGGACAAATCACTAAAGATTAAGAACTTCATTATGGTTCGGACCAAAGCAGCTTTCAAAACTTCCAGACGAATAAAGACAGAATTTTCCATATCTATTTGTTGCTTAATAGAGAGGTACACCCCTTCCCCTCCCAGCCAACAAAACAAACCAATTTATGAAACAGATCAATATTGTTGAGCTTAAAATATAAGATTACCTCCATCAAGCCAGTAGCTGAAAAACCTTTTCTAATGCACTTACATATACAATAGTTGAAGAAAACCAGCAAAAGACAGCATGATGGCACACAAGGAATTTGTGAAATATAACAACTAAAGCTGCATACTTGTAACACAAACAGTAGAATGGAATATTGAAACCAGCATGATAAGAAAATCAAAAGAGAAGTCTGCATTGATATTGAATAGAGGTCTTTGCTTGAGCTGACGATTGAATTAGTTTACTGTACATTTCTTTAGTTGAGAATAAGCAAAAGTTATCATGTACCTATTCATCACCTAAGCAATAAGAGCAGAAGGTTGTTCACAACGGACATTGAATCATGCATGCATACTAGGAACATGTTTAGAAAAAGGTTTCAAATTGAAGGAAGAAGTTACCAGAGTAGAAGCCGACAGTGGAAGAGAAAGACCTATATCATAGACTGTTACAACTGCAGTTCCGACACCTCTAGGAATCAGAGTCAACTGCGAACACTGTCCTGATGTAGGTTGCATTACTTCTACAACTCGAGAATCATTCACTTTAGCATCCAGAAAACAGCTTCCACCAACAACTGAAAGGTTCATCTGAAATAAAAAACTTCTAAATTCAGGTGACCAGAGAAAGTGAAATGTCAAAAAAGCTCCTGAAAAAGGCGGGAGATTTCCCTCTTTAATAACACTAATACAGAGATAAAGAAAAATTAGTTTATTAAAAAAAAATTACTTTATACTAAAATTTCAATAACATATACTAAGACCATTATGGTCATAAAGTCCTTAAACTGAGCTGAACTTTGAAAATACAATGCCACATCATCTTTGACTAGCCAGAAAGTGGCCGGAGTATACTTCAATGTATTTTCCAAACGTTAAATGATAGTACTAAAAAGTTAAACACAAGGGCATTAATGTCTTATTGTCAACAAATTTTTACTGTCCGTGTGAATGTATTGGATAGTGGTGGTTTATTTTTCTACACACACTCTCTCACTCTTTCTCTCTTTCCTCTTCCATTCCTCTTATTCTTTCTCATGCTACAGTTACCTTTTTGAAATGTACAGGTTTATGTTTACCTCTTCAGTCTTCCCTTACTCTCTTCCAGAGCAATTATGGAGATTTATAATCTTATCCCTCCCTCTCCTGCTACAGCTAACAAGCAATGATTTAAACACCATTCCCCTCCCCCCCCAAAACCAAAAGCCACAACTCGAGTGCCTGCCAATTAAAGATTGTCCGTTCACTGATTGTGTAGTTTTTGCATTAACTTAAGGGCAGAAGCAACTGTAGAGAAGGAAAGAAGGATACATATAGGAAAGGAGAAAGAAATACATAGATGAAAGCAAGGTTATGAGACTTTCATAAATTCTATCTCCTCCTATTCCTTCTGGGAGATTCTCATTAATAAAAAAAAGTCATATGGCATTTACATCGAAAGAACTTCTAAAGCATATTAGATCTACGATTAAAACATGAACTATACTAACCAAACAATTAACTAACGACAGTTCCAGGCACGCGTTTTCCAAAACCCTAGCTTTTTTGTAATCAACAACCATTTTTGATGTCTATGCATCTTTCACTAGGTTGGAGATTTTCAAATATGTAATAGCTTGAGAAGTCAAATCCATATAGTATGGTAGAAAGCACGTAAATCCGAACCCTGCCGATAACTTAAATCCTTAAACCCTAACAAAACTCGTCATATGTAAGTGAAAATCTCATATAGATAGAGAAAAACAAACTCTCATAGGGAGAGATAACCAAACTTTCACAAAAGGAGACACTATTATTGATTGAAGCGATCTAGAATAACTAACAAACAAAGGAAAATTAAAGGAATTGGGGCTTACCATCAGCAATAAATCGCTAATGGAAGCCCCCAGGAGGAAGAGGATGGAGGCTAGGGTTTGGGGAGAGAAAGAGGGAGAGAGAGAGAGAGAGAGAGAGAGAGAGAGAGAGAGAGAGAGAGAGAGAATGGCAGGTTTGATAGTAACTTTTTTTTTTAATAAACCAACAACTATTTGTAAAACCAATGAATAGAATAACACTACAATTTTAATGGTGGCAGCAAGGTTTTGTGTTTGCTCTTCGTCTATTTGCTCTTCAATCTTCATGTTGTTCCAGCATTCCCACTTACTCTCCTCTGTCATATATTTTTCAAAATAAGTATGTGTGCAATTTTAAGAGGAGTTTGCTAATTGTTGAACATGGGATTCAACATACCTATTATTAATATTAAATTGAGGGATTAATATCTCATAGTTTTTTAACTAAGCACTCAGGAATTGTTTGCTTTTTCTTTTTATTTCATTTTATAGTACTAATTTTTATAAGTCTCAAGTTTGTATCAATACTTCTTAGAGTACATATTTTTCATTCTGTCGCTGATGTCCTTGGTCGGATGTTGGATAGGGGTGTTGATCAAGATTTGATCGGTTGTTTTAGGGTGGGGAGGGAGAAGGTTCTTGTGTCCCATTTGCAGTTCACTGATGATACTATCTTGTTTCTTTCGGCGGATTTTGTGGGCTTTCAGAGAGTGTGTACTACTATTCTGCAAGTTTTTGAGGTTATTTCTGGAATGCGGATCAACTTGTCTGAGTTTAGTTTGGCTGGGGCTAATGTGGAGAATGGGTTTGCTTGAGTCCTTCGCCTCTCCTGTAAGGTATCAAGTTCTTGGCCTCTTACTTATCTAGGTGTTCCGCTAGGGGGTAACCCATGATCCGAGTCTTCTTGGGAGCCAGTTGTATCCAGAGTAGTTGTATCCAGAGTAGCTGGACGTCAAGATGGGTGGAAGGGGAGATACTTTTCTCTTGAGGATTACCATCTTGCAGTCTTGCCTAGCAAGCATTCCTATTTACTACCTCTCCCTCTTTAAGATGTCTGTGAGTGTGGCTGATAAGATTGAGAGGCTTATGCGGGACGTCTTATGGGTGGGAGCTGGTGGGGAGACGAGAGACCACCTTGTTAGTTCGGACCAAGTGTGTAGGCCTAAGACAGAGGGGGGTTTCTTGGTCGGCTAGTGTCTAAGAACATATCACTGGTGGGTAAGTGGCTATGGCGGTTCCTCTTGGAGACAGGGTCTCTATGGCATCAAGTTATCCGGAGTAAGTATGGTCTTTGACAGAATGGTTGGGATTGCCTCACTGGATCGCTTTTCTGTCATGCTGTACCATGGAAATTCATCCCCCGGGTGTCTCGCTTTTTCTTTCCTATGGTCAGGTTTAAAGTGGGTAATGGTAATCGGGTTAGATTTTGGGAGGATGCATGGAAGGGGGATGACTCCTTTGCTTCTATGTTCCCTAGAGCTTTCCGTTTGTCCAACCTCCATGATGCTCCAGTTTTGCTTTCTTTTTCGCTGAGGGTGGATCTTGGGACCTGCACTTTGGCAGGGCACCCCATGATTGGGAGATGGAAGAGGTTACTGCCCTTCTTACTGTTATAGACACTAGCTTCCTGACAAGCTCTGATGACACTAGGGTGTGGGTTGGGGATTCTTCGGGGGACTTCTCCTGCAAGTCCTTCCTTCATCACCTTAGCCTACCACCACGATATCCTACCTTTCCCCTAGCTATCTATATTTGGAAGTCTAAGGTACCCTTGAAAGTGCGCACCTTTGCTTGGACCTTGGCCCATGGCAAAATTAATACTCCAACGGCGCTGACGTGGTCGTGCTCTCTCACTGAATCAGTGCACCATGTGTCTTCATGCCGGGGAGTCCAGCACACATTTGTTCTTACATTGTGACTTTGCGAGGTCCCTTTGGCTCTGACTTATGGGGATTAAAGGGGAGTGCTTTATTTGTCCTGGTCACATTGTCCACCAACTGCAGACTCACTATATTGGTTTGGGACGAGGGAAGGATTGTAAGTTACGGAGATGTAGTTTTATGGCACTTCTCATTTACTGGAGATGTAGCTGGAAAGGAATTCCCGCATCTTCGCAGGGATTTCGCAACCAGTAGACTATTTTTGGGGCCATAATTACAGGGAACGCGGGTCGGTGCCCCGACCCGTGACCCGGGAACGATCGTTCCGGAACGCGGGTCGAACGCGACCCAGTTCGCTTGGGAACGCGACCCAAATCGCTGAAATGGACGATCCCATTAAGCTGCCA
>BSSO01008407.1:0-10170 GCA_030267885.1 Mesembryanthemum crystallinum | reverse complement strand
AGCATTTAAGTAGAAAGAAAACACCACTTTTATAGCGTTTTAGGTGTTATAAACTATTTTTGGCCATCTTGTTTTATAAGTTAGAAAAACGCAATTATCCATGGTGTTTTTCTCGGTATTAAAACTCTGTCTATGTTTAATAACATGAGCAATAATTTTTGATTGTAGTATTCCTTATTTTGAACTATGATTTGAATAGGGTACTTATTATTTTGTTATTAGTAATCCTTGAAAAAAAAAGATTTCACACAACAAAAGAAGTAGCACAAAGACAAAACTAGGGGAGAAGGAAGGTTGAGAAACCTTCAAATCTCTCAATTCCCCTCCAGCTTGAACATGAAGAATGGAGGCTCATAGTATGACAGACACCAGCTACTGGGTAGCTCTTCCCTTCACATGAAAACCTCTCTTGTCTTCACCGTGCTTCTCAATTCTCGTCCCATCTTTCCTTCTCTCTCACTAAATTCCCAAACTTTTCACTTTTCCCATCCTCTTTCCACATTGCCCAGATGGAACACAAGCACCAGCAACCTCATCATCACAAACCCAACACTCCAGCTAATGGAACAATGCTCCACCATGTCACAGTTGAAGCAAATCCAAGCCCAGATGATCCGCACTGGCCTCTTCTTTCACATCTTCCCTGTAAGTCGACTCATGGCATTTTGTGCTCTCTCTGATAATGGTGATATCAATTATGCCCACTTGGTTTTTGATCAAATTTTAGACCCCAATGTTTACATTTGGAATACCATGATTAGGGGATATTGCAGAGTTGGGAAACCTTTGATGGGTCTCTCATTTTTCCGCAAAATGGTTAGAGATGAAATTGAATTGGATGAGAGAAGCTTTGTTTTCGCGCTCAAGGCGTGTGGCCAAGTTTCGGGTTTTCGAGAGGGTAGGTCGATTGATTGTCAGACTAGGAAATTGGGTTTTGGCTCGAGTGTGTTGGTGCAAAATGGGTTGGTCCATTTTTATGGTAATAGTGGATTGTTGAATTGTGCACGCCAGGTGTTTGATGAATGTTCTAGCAGAGATGTTGTCACTTGGACTGCAATGATTGATGGGTATGTACAGAGGAATGCTCCTGATGAGGCATTGAGACTGTTTGCCTTAATGGTGCACAGTGACGTAGCGCCTAATGAGATTACTATGATCACATTGCTCTCAGCATGTGCTCTTAAGGGGGATTTGAACTTGGGAAGGAGAATACAAGGTTATATGGAAAAAGTTGGTGTTAAATGTACTTCAAATCTCATCAATGCCATGTTGGATATGTATGTTAAATGTGGTTGTTTGAGGACTGCAAGGGCACTTTTTGACAAGATGGCGCGTAGGGATGTTTTCTCTTGGACTACTATGGTAAATGGTTATGCGAAGCATGGTGATTTAAAAATGGCTAGGAAGTATTTCAATGAAATGCCAATGAAAAATGTTATTTCATGGAATGCCATGATTGCTGGCTATTCTCAGAATAACCAGCCAAAGGAGGCCTTAGATTTGTTTCATGTCATGTTAGAGGGAGGTCTAGTTCCCATTGAGGCAACTTTGGTTTGTGTTCTTTCCGCTTGTGCTCAAGCTGGTTGCTTGGATTTTGGTCAGTGGATTTATAACCAATATGTCCACCAAAAACGAATTGAACTTAGTATGTCTTTAGGAAATGCCTTGATAGACATGTATGCTAAGTGTGGTAGAATTGATATGGCTGAGGAACTCTTTAAAAAGATGCCAGAGCGAGATATAGTATCATGGAACTCCATGATTGTTGGATATGCAGATCATGGGAATGCAAATAAGGCTCTAATCCTATTTGAGCAAATGAAGGATCAGGGAATTAAGCCTGATGACATCACTTTTGTTGGCATCCTATCAGCTTGTAGTCATGCTGGGTTAGTTGTTAAAGGGCGTGAGCTCTTCGAAGGCATGGAACGAATTTTCAGATTGGAGCCTAAGGTGGAACATTATGTTTGCATGGTTGATTTACTTGGGCGTGTTGGATTGCTAGAAGAAGCGTATGAGATGATTAAAAGAATGCCTATGGAACCTGATGAAGCTGCGTGGGGTGCTTTGCTTAACGCATGCAGGATGCATGGAAATGCTGATCTTGGCAAATTTGCTGCAGATAAGTTAATTGAGCTAAATCCACAAGATAGCGGTACATATATAATTCTAGCAAATCTATGTGCTAGAGAGAGAAGATGGGGGGATGTGAGGACAGTTAGAAGTATGATGAGAGAGAAGGGTGTGAAGAAGACTCCAGGATGTAGTTCCATAGAGGTAGAGGGTAGATTTCATGAATTTTCAGCCATAGATGATTCCCATCCTCAATCGAAGGATATATACAAAATGTTGGATGAATTATTTCTCCTGTCAAAATTGGAAGAAGATGTATCAAACATGTTGCAGCCAATAAACTGTTTTGAGAATGAAGAAACTTAGTTGCAAAATATGTTATTATATGCTGTCTAAAAGCTACAGACTTTGGTTCATTCTTTTTTTCCGCCTCCAGGCAGAGAGCCATCATAGCAGAAAGCCTCAGGAATG
This sequence comes from Mesembryanthemum crystallinum, assembly GCA_030267885.1. Lineage (NCBI taxonomy): Eukaryota > Viridiplantae > Streptophyta > Magnoliopsida > Caryophyllales > Aizoaceae > Mesembryanthemum > Mesembryanthemum crystallinum. The sequence goes on along the minus strand of BSSO01008407.1, from coordinate 7,626 downwards.
TTCTGTAAAAGTTATGCAAAAGGCTGACAAAATGTGAATTGATTGCACTGTTGAATACACATAAAGAAGCGTGCTGAAGCTGATGAAAGGTATGTGCTTGGTGGGGGGGGGGAATTTCCTTGTAGCCTAAGGCCCTATTCATTTCATTGTTTCCATATTGTATATTCAGTTCAGTTTTGCAACTTGCTTTTCCCTAACAAATTACTATTCATTTAGTTCCCATTTAATTCACTTCAACACGATTTAGTTGAAATGAACAAAGCCTAACTATGATGTAATTTGTCTACTCAACCTTATCCTGGCTCCAAAGTTGGTCATAAAAACTTGCAGTTTGTGTCTAAAATGCTTGATTAATTACTTTTATGTTTTTACCTACAAACCTTGTGTAAAAGTTGCCAACTCTGAAATGTTTCCGCATACATGAGCTGAGTTCATTGGCATCTCAGTTGCCTTCTATCATTGTCGTAGGGAGCACGAGGCCGACAACATCTGGGCCAAGTTCCCTATCCATGCGGAAGTGTACTTGGTGCAAGGAACAAGTCAGTCCTAAGGAGCTTGCATCTGACAAGTTGAATGAAGAAGAAAGAGCAGAAATCTGCTGTTGTCCTCCACCAGGTTGTAGGAGCAATTAAATTATTGAAAAGTTTGATTCTTTAAAGTTGATCTTAAATGTTGATGTCTCAAATTTTTGTGTTCTCTTACAATGATCTAGGCATCCAGTACGTATAGTATACCTTAGTTTCATGAGATGTACAGTTATTGAAAAGTTTGAATCCTAGAAGTATACCGGAAGCAGACACAGCACAGCAGGTGACGGCTTTCTAAATTGGTGTTTGTTCGTTCTGCTCTCTAAACCTTTGTTTTAATCATATTCACTTCTTATTTGTAATAGTACTTGAGTTGATTTGCATAGCATCATCAGTTCAGCACTAAAGTTCTCATTCAGTTTACAAATAGACTCTTAGCTTGATTGATCCACAGGTTGGATAGAGCTTTTCGGCATAGCTTGGGGTGAGCTTGACAGAAATTTGAGGAATCTGGGACGAGCTCACAGCACTTCTGTCAAGGTGGGGGTGCATCATGCGGTGAAATACTAGTGTATCATTTTGCTCTTACATATGAAGTTAGGCTGTGAAATTAGCTCTGTACATGGTGATAATACGCTACTTTTGGTCTGAGAAGAATTGTCTATAAATACCCAGAGGTTGTTCCCAAGTTTTCAATTTGAAAAAATAGCATAATGGAGCTTCATTTCCTAATTTCTAGGTTAATGTACGTGTACATAATTTTGAAATGCCAAATTCTCACATCCGTATCGATATTCCTATTTGTGCCATCACTTTCTGGAATTGAGAATATGAAGTCCACAACAATTGAGCCATCAAATACTCTTTATAAACTGCTTGATATCAACCAAACTTGTAAATTGCGCATGAATTGAAATTTCTCATTGTCCCATCATTCAATCATTTTTTGTATGTTGCACCTTGGACAAAGTCCAAAAAATTTGGAAGTTCAACAAAAACGTGCAAGATTCGAAATTAATAGCGACAAAGGAATGAAGCAATAATAGAATGATTAGATCAATTACTAATTGGTCANACTAACATACAGTCAAAATTTCAATAGTTAGATTTTTTGTTGCTTTTGCAGCATATTGTCTTCATGGAGGATTGCAGCTCTATCAACTGAGGATCATCGACGAAGGAACCCCATTGCCTGGTAAACATTATTAAGAGTTCTATCTGCAATCTCCGTAGCTCTAGCAGCACCTTGTGCTAAAGTTTCATCCAAATAAGCTGGATCTGACATAATTTCTTCATAACGAGCCTACACCAGTGCAAAAGTATGGTGATGAGAGAAATTACAAATTTAAGACCTATAGTTCAGACATATTCAGTGTTCAGACAAGATCACTATCACAACAATTTAGCAGCTTCATAGCACCATTTTTGTGTTCCAATTTATTCATTTATCCCCTTTGGAAGACTGAGTTTTAAGTTCAATAAAGAAACTTCATCAATGGTTTTGCATTTCCAGTATATATTCATCTTGAATATTTGCCAATCAGAACATATAACAAATCAATAAAGAATAAACTCAGGAAGGCAATCACATTGGCCAATTGGCTATAAACCTAGAAGATCGAACCTCAATGTTAAAAGCATCAATAGGACCGACACCAGGATTAACATGCTTAGAATGAGAAATTGTGAATTTTGTAGCATTTATATTTGTAAATTTGCACAATTATGTGGTTTTCGTTGTGTAAGTTGGTTAAGTTAAAATTTTACAGTTATTCTTATGTAACGTATGCTTGGATATGGGGATAAATTTCGAGGGTAATTGAACAAATCAAAGTGTAATATAAGAGGGTGGGGACTGGGGGTGGTGGGGTGAGGAAATATGGTGGAAGGAGGAAAAGAGAAATAGTGGGGATATATTACCCTATCCCCGTCTCCTCCACCTTCCACATTTTATCACCCCCAGGCCACCACCTCCTCTGCCCCCTTATTTTCCCTTTCACCACCAGTATATATTCATCACTATGATGCAATGCAATGCGATGGATTGTCACAAACAACAAAAAGGTTCATCATTGTCTCTCAATGACCGTATCCACTGCATGTTCTTTTCAAAATATCTCTTAGGCCATGTTGTTTCTTACTCTGCCACCTAAGTTCAGCTAAAGATGCTTCCACAGCTCAATGAAGGAAATTGAACTATGTTTTCAAGCCCATAACATTATATTCCTACAAGTGCCAAGGCCTTTATAATACCTCATAGCCTTACCTCCAGCTAGGAGTGACACACCAAATGGTAAACATAATCACACAATTTCCACTGAGCTCTTTTAAAGCATCAGACTGTACCCTTTTCATACCATTTTCTCATACTCCAACCACTATGAACACTGTAGAGGGACACAACAACCCCATTGGTGAGCTCCATATAGCAGCCTCATTAATGGGAAATTCATACTAGTTGGTAAACGGCCATCTAGATTCTAAAGGACATTCGGGACCCATCCTCGCCCATTTCTGTAAGTTCGAGCCTTTAGATGGGCATCAAGACCTTCCCAGGGTTTTCCACACATAGACTATTAGGGATTAAGGGCGACCCAGGGGGCCCCCTAAAGGCCAAGAAGGCCATCACATCCACCTATCATTTATTTGAAAACTGGAGTTTCCTCCTGGCATTGAGTTATGGCCTTTGTGATTAGTCATTCTAGAGTCTGTTCAGACAATCTAACTTTCATCTTAGATGCTTACCCTTATATTTGATATTCACCACGCTTCACTCAAGGTCTCTTCATCAGCATGAGTTATAGCCTATCATTGGCAACACTTTCAACTCGAATGGTTTTCTTGACTAAGGAGTAAGGGCGACCCTTGGATCCACAGTGAATTAGAAGCAACCCTCATCCACCCCATATTTCAGTTTCAATGCCCTTTTCATGGAGCTCCCACGGCCATGATTGCAGCCTATAGAATTGGCTAATTTGGAGATCGTTCAAACTTATGATCCCAGATGTGGGCTTGGGGCCTTATCACTGACTGTCTTGGTGTTCGGCATTAGCTTTGTAGCTGGCCTGATCCTATTCTAGCCTTTCTAGGCACTGGCTGACTTGGCCTGGCAATTCTGGGCCTTATTGCTGGCCTATCACAGCTAGGTGGGCGCTAAGTGTGATGGCGCAGTGGTTGCTGGCACTGTGCTAGGAACCAACCTTGTCATGACCAATGGCCTTAGAGCTCGCTAGCTTGACAGGGCACTAGCCTTGTCACTGGGCAACAATGAGTGTGAGACTAAGTTTTTTTTCAGGGTAACATTATGCATTGAGTATGCAACTATGCAAGAGCATGACTTCGCTCAAGCATCATGGCCTACACTAGACAGTGCCATTAGGTAATGACACTTAGTGGTATGGTGCCTGCTCATCGGCTTCTCCCTCTGCTAACCTCCACTGACTTGAAGATAGTTAGTTGAGAAATTAAAGTGGAAGGAAGAATCGAGTCGACATAAAGCTGCATCTCAGTAGCTACGACAGTACAACATGGTCAACCTAATGCACAAGGTTTATCCTATTGCTGAGACTGGGCAGGGTCGAATGCAAATGACCTTATCCCTACATCTTGACCCAGCCTTAACTGGGTTCCTCACACTTAAATGTACACAAGGAACTTCAATAAATTTACTACATGGACAGTTCTTTAAAAATTCCTGTGGCAGTACAAGATGGCTTATCTATAGGTTAATGTTGCTGAAAAAACAAAATAGTTGATTCATAGAGAGAACTGAGCTAAATATAAGATCAACAAAATATCGAAATAACATAATAAAAAAAAGTAACATGAAAAGCATATACTCTAACAATGCAAAGAAGTCCAAACAGGTTTACTCTCTTCTTTTTAGTTTACTACTCTACCCAGCTAAAATAGCTTCACCATTGAACCAAGTCACTCGTATTATTTAACTCAGGTTACATGGGTTTGGTGGTAAAAAGTTCAGTTGCCCCCAACTTAAAAGTGAATAGGGTTGGGAAGGGATGCGCTCAAGGGGCTATGGCAACAAACGACAACTGGCTTGCAATTCTCGTTGCATTTAAATGGTCCCCTTAATATGGAGTATATGATGTTATGCATGTGGGACATAGAACAATCAATAGAAATGGATTGATGGAACCATGGTAAGCATTTTTGGTGGTCATAACTCAAAAGTCCATTAGACATAAAGTGGCAACTGGGGGCAATTGACAAGGTTTTAGCTGCATGGTAGGACTCTTTTTTATCCTACAGGGGCACAATGCATCAGATTAGAACTACAACAGAAAGGAGCTTGAAATTGCTTCTCAATGGATAAATATAGCTGCTGCAGTGGTGCTCAGAAAGGCTATTACTTCTTTTTCTTTACTCTTTTATTAATTCTTTTACTTTGGGTGTGGGCGACCAGGGGACTGTAAGGCAGAAAATTGAACTTTTAACAGGTATATCTATGCCTCAAACATAGTTACACAAGTTCCAGTAAACAACAGGTAAATCACATAGATAAAAAAGCGTGCTTTATATCATGTTAACCGAAAAAAAGGATACAAATTTAGCTGCAGTGACCTGAATGGGTTGTAGATGATCAACCACAGCATCTGTAAAGAGTGGTTTGAATGATCCCCAGGTCATGTCTTGGCACTCTTGGGCAACCTCCTGCCAGCAAAATATAGTTAGTTGAGAACCTGTCTCACAGGCTGGTGACTAGTGTGCTCCATACAAAACAATCAAAATATTAGTTCTGAAAAGCTTATTTACTACAGGTCTTCCAAACAAAACAAAAAAGAAGAAAAGAGCTGTTCACAACCACCTGTTGCAGTCTATATATATATATATATATATATATATATATATAAAGACACAATATCGTATCAAAAGAGTAAACTGATACTCCCTCCGTCCCTTAAAGATTGTCAAAATTTCTATTTTGAGTTGTCCCAAAAACTTGTCCAAGTTTCTGAATTGAGCAAACAAATCTCAATGGTGATTAGGTGAAATTTAAAAACATAGTGGAAGACAATACAATAAATGATATTCCCTTATTTTTTTACCTTCCCTAAACTTGACAATCTTGATGGGAAGTAGGGAGTATTATGGATGCATAAGCAGATAAGAACAAAAAGAGAGATTATTGCCTCTGTGGCCCTGTCCCATTGACACAGTCAAATAGGAATATAAGCAGCACGAAATTATAATGAGCTACTATTAAGAATTAATACTATGTTTTTTAATCCAACAAAAACATTAGTTGGTGTTTGAAAAGTTGAAGGTTTAAAGGCACAGGGGAAAAAAATAAATCTCAGTGTCGATATATGACGGAAGGATTAGGATATGGCCCTGAAGTAGGAAGGGATGCAACCAGCTATTCCAATTTGCAAAGAAAGGCAGAAAATTAGTCAAACCAAGATAATTAACATGCTTCTATAAACAGAGCACCAATTTACCCCATGCCAAAGTTATTGTTGAGAAACCTCACATATCTTTCAGGAAAAAGACATCCACGCAGCACCAAAGATAAGGAAGATTAATGTGATCACATTTCTGCAAGAAGTCAGGTTGTTTACAAGAGCTACAGGGCCTATATTTCAAACAGGATATGGAATCTTTATGTATATGGGAACCTCTGTGCAATAGCTAGGTTAAGGCCGTGTAGATTAACCACCCATATCCCCCCTAGGGGGAACCTCATAAGAAGCATTGAGTTTAATGGTATTTGAGGTAGTGGGTTAGCAACTTAGCACAAATATCAATCTTGATTCATTTTAGAGTTCCCGTGCTGGCATCCTAGTTAATGCTCTGATGATTAGGCACCACATTACATTTCCTTGGTCTCTTTATTCATGGAAAATCGAAAGGCACTTATTTTTGTTGGGGTGATCGCAAATCACTCGCAATAAATCTTGGCTCTAGTATATATCATTCAAGTTTTCTTTTCTTTTTGGATTTATAAGGGTAACTAGGAGATTAGGAGAGTCGAAAAGATCATGAGATCTTCTTTTGGTCAAGGTTACGGATCACTCATTCACTTGGCAGGTTGTGACCGAGAAGGTTCATCAGCCCAAGAGCAAGGATGGTCAGGATCCTAGGAATTGCAGTTTTAAAAACATTGCCCTCGTGAGAAAGTGTTTTGGCAGCTAGTCTTATGACCTATGTTTCTCCAACGCAAAGTGATTCATGGTAATATGGGCATCAGCACAATGGGTGAAATGCTAAAACAGGAAGAAACTAAGCCCCTCTCTTCTTTCTCTCTGTGAAATACAATGTTGGCATAGAGAAGTGAACTATTCTAATGAAAGGTTGTTTAATTTTGCAGGCGCGAAAGAGCCGAAAGTGATCAAGTGAGTAAAATCTGGGATTACATTATTGGCAAAGGCCCAAAATGATGTCGAAAAAATTCACTTTAGATCAAATCATCCCAGGAGGCAAAGCTTCATCTCTTTCCGAAACTTCAGGAGACAATATGAGGGAGGAACTTAACATCACTTCTTGAGACTGGAGAATTTCTTCTTCGCTTGAGACCATAACAAACCACCTGATTTTTTTAATCCCTCAAGCTTTATGATTAAAATTGGAAGGTAAAGGAACTATGAAGCATCCAAAGCATTTTTTTCCTTGATGCCCTTGCGTTGTGTCTAGAAAGTACGCAGACTAATTTGGTGAAGTTTCAGTATCCTTCTTGGGGTTGCGTTCAAACTTGCCAAGAATGTCTTATCAGCATATTCCACATCACATGTAAAGCAATAGCATGTTTTTTTTTCGCATTAACGAATGCATGGTTTTTTTCCGTTCTTTACGATGAATGAGAAAATCTCGTCCTCTTTGTTTATTCTCCAAATCATAATCTCATTTTATCTTCAAGAAATTGCTACTATAGGGTGGTTATATTTCAGAATACCACTAAACAAAGGGCAAATATTGACTTAAATGCGAAGTAGACATTAAACACAGAGGAAGTTCTTACCTCTTTTGTCTTGCCTGACACAATTTGATAAATAGAGAGAAGGTTATTGCACTCAGGTCTGTCAGGATTGTCAAATTCCAGCCTGCACCAAGAGAAGAAGAGCTTATAGGATGCACCAAATTA
>BSSO01008406.1:0-10170 GCA_030267885.1 Mesembryanthemum crystallinum | reverse complement strand
TCAATCGGAGTCTTGGATCAAAGTTATGGACGTATTTATATTTCGGCACAAAATCGAGCATGGAGCAGTAAACGGATCAAATGTCCGCCCAAATTCCCCAGGGAATCTCTAATAAACCCAGGTCCACGGATACATACCATATTGGGATTTGTAAGTACAGCGTACGTTTGAGTTCACGACCAATCAAAAGACGGTTGTACAGCTAAAAGCTCCAACCGCCAGAGCGGTCTTCAGACAGCCAGGCCAGTCTCAAGACTGCCAGACCGCTCTGGCAGACCGCCAGGCCGTTTTCAGCACCGACCTGATGGTGGAAGCGTGTGGTCCTGGACTTGTTTTACCTTGTCTTCTTCCGCATTTCGGCACTTATAAATACGTGCTAAACCCCTTCATTCAAGGGAGGATCTTTTGGAAATCAAGAGAGCACATTTGGAAATTTAAGAGCCCTTTTTAAGAGAATTAACATCTCTTTAAAAGAATCATTCTTAACAACACCATTGTGATTAGCAAGGAGCAACCAAGGGACTTTAAACACTAATCCCAAGGGACTTTAAACACTAATCCCAAGTGTTTAAGGGCTTCCTAAACCCACAAAACATCCCAAACACCCTTACTCCACAAAATAAACCACAAAACAAACCACAAAAGCCTTCAACTTGGGGTTACTACCTTGAGGAAGATTCGAACAAAGGACCTCCGATCCAAGGTATCCATCTCGAGGGCGATCAACAAAGGGTTATTATTTTTCTCTATTACGTGCTTATGTGCAAAATCGAACATTTCTGAAATTGAATATTCATGTACACATGGCTAAATCTCACTTAAAATTCTAGCATGATCACTTAATTAGCTCTAGTTGCATGAAATCTTGCTAATTATCAAAGTAGCAGCCTTTGCAAATACATTCCTTCTTGGTAGATAATTTGTGGCAACCCACGTAGATAAAGCATAGTTAAGGGAAAATAAATGGCATGATGGATATTGTGTAAGTAAATGGCATAATTGCATTATTTTGAAATCATTTGAATAGACTCCACATTTTCGGACTCGGCATCTCCCTCCTTTGGGCATCGAAGTCACAATTTGGCACGATCATGGTATCTCTCTAGATATCCGTGATTGGCGGCTTTACGGTTTCCATATTCCTAAAATACGGCGGCGACTTCTTCACCTTGCAAAAACAAACCGAACAAAACATGATAAAAACGGTTACGACGCCTCAAGTCAACACCTAAAACACATGTGCATGCAGTAATGCGGGGACGCCTTCCTCCCTCTCCCCAATGGAGGGGGATTGGTCCCGGGTCCCACAAATTGGCGACTTCATTGGGAGTAAATGAGTAAGAGAATGTGGTTTCAAAAGCTTGAATCAAGATAATGCCCTTTTTGCCATTTATTTCACATAGCATCTTGCCCGTTGCATTCATACATACATATTTGCATAAGAGTCTTGCGTGAAGTCCTCACGTTATCTACTAGAATTTCACTCTCGGGTTTATATTGTGCGCCGTTGGACAATGTGCGTCCACTTGATGTTAGGGGCCAGCGCGCGTACATACATTCCCAACCCACGATACCTTCCCTACCATCAACACGATGGCGAGATAGACGCTGTCTTTAGTTGCCCTACGAACACCGTGGGTGGTTAAGGACGCCGACGCGTGGGAAGCCATTTAAGCCCCGAGCCTAAACCCATCGAGTCGAACTAGAACCTATGCTTAGGGGTAACTAAAGTATCATGATCTATCCGCATGTTTGATGACTTTTATGCCTACATGGTGTTTGCCTAACCTACTAATTCCGAAACCCTAGGATTAGGTGTCTCCTTAGGAGCACGGTTTAGAGTACTAACTTGTATCTCCCCTCCCATTTTCAAAAGTCATCCGCCAATGACGCTAGTCGCTCCTCTCAGTGGTCGTTGCGTGCTTTAGCCAAACAAAACACAAACAAAAACACACAAAACAAAAAAGAGTCTCGTCCGTGAGTCTTTTACTTTCCACAAAAAACAAACAAATTCTTTTCTCCCTTTTTGCAAGTTATGAGTCATTCTTCTAGCAAATACATCTTTGGCATAAGCACATAATGACCACCCAAGCGGCCATGTCGAGGTGAACTTCGAGGGTTCCCCCGTTGTTTCCCTTTGTCAAAACCTTTCTTTTGAGTCATGTGCTAATACCCCTCCTCATTCAGGATAGGGGACCGAAAGAGAAGGTACGGCCCCCCGTTGTAGACTACACCGGGTTCAAGGTTGATACGTCAAACGTTCGATCCCTTACTACAAGCATACTCGCTCCCTTGGTCCGACGAAGCTACACCAACACCCAATATGGCATCCGATTCACTGCCCGAACCAACTCTTGCCCAAGTGGTCGGAGAACTCCAACATTTAAGCAACCGCCTCAACAACATTGAAACTTAGGGAAGGCACTCCACCTCCCGAAACTGAAGAGGTCAAGACCCTCAAGTCAAAGCTAGCTCATCTCGAGAAAGTCATTTCCAAGACTCAAATCTTTAATGACTTCATGATCAACAACGAGGGAGTGACCCCTAACATTCAGAGCACCCTCCCAACCAAGCTCTCCATGTCGGAGGTCCGCTCTTCAAAGGCACCGACAATCCGCAAGATCATCTCCAAGCATTCACCACTGCACTTGGTCTAATGGGACTGGACAAATCTCTCTATGTTCACATCTTTCCCCAAACTTTGGATACTACCGTCCGAAGTTGGTTCTTCAAATTGGACCCACAAAAGGTCCAACAATGAGGAGAATTGACCGTCATCTTCCTCGCTCGGTATGCCGACAATGTGGTCCCGGCTATGACTTTAAGGGAACGAGAAATCACCAAACAAGAAGACAATGAAGGCTTCACTAGCTTCGTCAAGAGTTGGAGGAGTAAGGTTGCCGAGATGATTGACCGCCCTACCGAAAAGGACCAAGTCCGCCTCCTCATCCGTAACCTTCAACCAAAGTACCATGAACCTTTGAAATATCAAACTATTAGCACCTATGCCCAACTTAATGACGTAGGCGTGCACATTGAAGATGACCTCTTAGCCAACAAGGGATAAGCGAAAGCTACATACAATAGCAACACAAAGAAATACAACCCAACTCCTCAAACTAATGAAGTCAATGCCATCTCCGAGAGGCCCGAAAGAAGATTCCAATACACCCCTATTGTTACAACTTATGCCCAAGCTCTCGAACGATTGACTAAATAGAGAATCCTCTCTCCCACCGGACCTACGCCTGATCCGCCCGAAGACAGGAGAACTCGGTTTTGAGATTTCAACGCCTTTTGCAAGTACCATCGAGGTAGGGGACATGACATCGAAGACTGCATCACCCTCAAAAAGAGCATTCAAGCACTCATTGACGATGGGACCATCCCACTTCCTAAGGTGATCCTCCTCCAAACAACAAAAGCAACCCCTTGGGGGCACTCCACATCTCAACCGATCATGCTAGCTTCGACCCTTCAAAGTGGATCACACCAATCCACGAGGTCATTCTGCCCTACCCCATTGACTACTTCGACGACATGATAGCCGGAATATGGGACAGTGACGACGATGAAAAAGAATGTTATGTCAATCATGTCAAGAAGGAGAAAGAGTGGTATGAGCTCTCCGATGATGAAACCGCTCCTACCAACACCTCACGAGGTCGGGGCGAGTCTACCAAACTCCAGCTCCCCAAGACAAGGATCCTCTTCAAGCTAACACCAACAAGGCCAATTCGGTACCCGCTGTTGAGCCTCCCCGAGAGGATGATGGACAAAGGCTTTTAAAACAACTCCAAAAGGCGAAAGCCGATATCTCCATTTGGCAACTCATCACTACTTCGCTAGTACATCACAAGACACTCTTGGATGCACTCAACAACGCTACCATCTCACCTCAAGCCACCCTGGAGGAGTTGGTAGGACTCTTGGTCAGGGGTGAAAACTCCCAAGCAATCACATTCTCCGAGGCCGACTTGCCCAAGGATGGACCTCATCACAATAAGCCACTCTACCTTACCGTAATATGCAAGCCAAAGCAAGTCCCCATGACTCATGTTAACAATGGCTCCTCCGTGAATATTTTCCCTCTAAGGACCACCACTCACTTGGGGATTGACAACAAAAGACCTTGTGCACGCCACTCAAAGTGTGAGGGGATTCGACAACACTAAGCGATAAGTCCTTGTCTCCTTCTCTACTAACATCAATGTAGGACCGATCGAGAAAATGACGCATGGTCATTAACAACCCCGCTTCATTCAACCTACTCCTTGGCCGCTCATGACTTCACAGTCTCAACGCCGTTGCATCCACACTACACCAAAAGGTCAAGATGATGGTAGGGGATGCCTTGGTCGAAGTTTTAGCCGACACTTTATCGGCCTCCGTAGACAAAGCTCCTATCCTCAAGATCGAACACAACGACCAAGACTTAGACTTTTGGGGATTCGAGACCATATCATTCCTCGAACAGGATTCAACTGATCCTTACTCCAATCTCACAGTCAGTGCTATCCTTCAACAGTAGGGCTACTTCCCCGGCATGTCTAAGAACGACCATGACTAAGAACGACCTCTTCAGTCTAGGCTACACCCCAACTAAAGCCGAAATCCGAGCTTACATACGTCGGGAGGCTTTCAAGAAAAAGATGAAAGAGAATGATAGAAGCTACCTCGAGTCGATGCCTCTCTACCCTCTCACCCTCAATGGGCAATTTCTCAAGGAAGGAGACTCTATCTCGTACTACGGATTCCCCGAACCACACTACTTGATCTCAACCGGAAAGAAAGTCCCCGGGTTCAAGATATTTCATGACTGCTACACGAGCACCGAGGAGGCATTCTACCTCCCATAAGCAACCAATTCCCTTAAGGATTGGATCAGCAACATCAGTAACAAGTCCATGGGTCTTCTGTTCGGCCAGGAGCGCCGCGACCCCGATTGAGCATCGCGCCTCGCCCTCAATGCAACACTCCTTGATGAAGGCTTCGATCCTACCAAGCTCATCACTCCAGCACCAGTGATAATCCGTACTTGGAGCAACTCTACCAAATGGACCTCTTCCGATGGTCGTCAGATTAAAATCAAGATCTGCAACGGCCAAGCGTCATCTTCTGAATCCGAGACTGATTCCGATCATGAGTCTAGTTCTGAGTCTGAGTCTGAGTCATTCCTCCTTGAGTCTAGCATTGTCCTCACTATCCCTGTTGAGTCTGTCTCTCCTATCGTTGTACCTTCCTTTCCACTAATGAAATGAAATCCGTTTCTACTTACTCTTCGAACTCTCTAGTTGCTAACAACGAAAATAATGAGTTGCCTAAAGAATTAATCAAAGCACTAATTGCACACGAACAATCAATTTCGATAATTGAAGCAAATGAACTCGTAAACCTAGCAGGAGACGGGGACGAGCCCCGTCAAGTATGGATATGTTCATCCCTGTCCCCCGTAGAGCACAAAAATTTCATTGATCTGTTAACAGAGTATCAGGATGTGTTTGCATGGTCTTATGAAGATATGCCGGGAATAGATAGAAGCATCGCCGAACACACTTTACCCCTCATTCCCAACGCTAAGCCGGTAAAACAAAAGTTACGCCGCATGGAAAGAGAATGGGTACTCAAAATCAAGCACGAGATGCAGAAACTGCTAACAGCCGGATTCATCGAACCAGTGCAGTACGCCGATTAGATAGCAAACATAGTTTCAGTGCCCAAGAAAGACGGGAGCGTCAGCGTATGTATTAACTTTCGCGACCTCAACAAAGCTAGTCCAAAAGATGACTTTCCTTTGCCACACATTGATATCCTGGTTGACAACACAACAGGGAAAGCACTCCTTTCCAGCATGGATGGATACGCCGCTTACAATCACATACAAATGGCATTAAAGGACAAGCTCAAAACAGCCTTCATCACCCATTGGGGGCTATTTTGTTGCACCAAAATGCCTTTTGGACTTAAGAATGCCTATGCTACTTACCAAAGAACAGTTACAACCATTCTGCACGACATGATGCACAAAGAAGTAGAAGTATATGTTGACGACATGATTGTCTCCTCATTCACAAGGGAAGGGCACCTACTCAATCTCAAGAAATTTTTCGACTGACTCCGCGAGTACCTCATGCGACTCAGCCCCCAAAAGTGCGCCTTCGGTATCATCCCCGGCAAGGTGCTAGGCTTCATAGTCATCAAACGGGGCATCGAAATTGATCTATCCAAGATCAAAGCAATCATGGACATGCCTCCGCCCGCCAACAAAACTGAAATCAAAGGTTTCCTCGTAAGAATTACAATACATAAGCCGTTTCATTTCCAAATTGACAATAATATGTGAGCCCATCTTCAAGATGCTCAAAGGCACGTCAAAACGGAATGAGACGACAAATGTCAAGAAGCCTTCGACAAAATGAAGGAGTATTTAGCTAACCCTTTGATCCTGGTCCCCCCAAGATCAGGCAACCCATTGATCCTGTATCTCACCGTGACCGACACGATCATGGGGGTTATGCCAGCCTAGGTCCAAGACGGCAAAGAGAGGCCCATCTACTATTTAAGCATGAAATTCTTGGATTACGAGACACGCTTGATAAGTGGTGATTTATACTATACTTTTGCATTTTACTCTTAGTTTTAGGCTTAAATATGTGAGTTTTCAGTTTGCTTTAGTTTATTTTAGCTCTTTAGTTCTTGTTTACTGTTGTTGGTTTGTTTGTGTCTAGGTAGAAGATTTTGGTGAGATTTAAAGCACAATTGAAGTTGGAAGTGTTGACGTGAGTGTTGCACTTGAAATAAGCCTTTTGATGCATTTTTGAAGAAGACATGACCCATTCATGTGATTGGGACGTGCCCATGTCATTCTAATGAAGAGAAGATGCTTTCCAAGAAAGACGTGACCTACCCATGCCTTTGGAGGTGACCCATGTCTATGCACTTGAAGAAAAATTACAAAGGGGAGCTAAAAATGTGGAACCAGAAAAAGACATGGCCAGGTCATGTCAAAAGACACAGCCGTGTCTTTTCCCGTGTAAGGAGAGAAAGGGCTTCTACAGCTTTGCGCTATTTTCTGTTCCTTCCCCCTTCTACCCGATAACTATTTAAGGATAATTTAGGGTTTTAAGAGACACCTTTTGAAACCTTTTGTCATATTCTTTTGCCTCTTTTTTATTGAAATACATTGAGATTGGAAAAGAAGAAGTGTTAAGCAATTTTGAAGCCAAGAATGAATCTTTCATCAAGCAATAGGTTTTTCTTGAACTTGTAATTCTTTTGATGAATTCTTTTGAATCTTTGGTTTTAGTTTTATTAATTATCATGAGCTAAATTCTTCTATTTAGGGCTAAAGTGTAGCCATCCTTTTTGATGTAGAATTCTATTAATTTTATTTCAAGATTTAATCTTTATTACATGTGTGTTTATATTATTGTTCTTAATGCAATTAAAGTCTTGATCACCCTTTGACTTGATTTATTATGCATGTATGAGACTGAGAAGTGATTATATGCATTGGTATCTAGTAATATAAACAGGGAATCGAATGAAATACTGAGAAGTACAAACGTGATTCTTACAGTTTTGTTGTTTATGGGTTTTTATTGTTCTTTATGCTTCTTGAATTGTTTAAATCTACCTAGAGATATTGTAGGTTAATAATTTGAGATAGATTCGTTATTGGCTTGAGAAAGCGTATCGATTAAATTAGTAAAAACCTTATGTCACATGTGTTTAATTAAATCTTGGGATTAATTATTAGTTTTCTACGGATATTTGGTTGGTGAACCTGAAATCCTAGTCCCTTCTCTTGTTTGTGTGCTTCGATAATTTATTTTGCAATTAGTTGTCTTAGTTTATTTTTAGTTTTATTTCATATTTCTGTTACATTAATTCTTATAAATTCGGGTTTCTAGATAAAGTCAGGATTTTTATTATTTCAGTGCTTATTCACTTTAGTCCTCGTGGGAACGATACTTGAACATACTTTCTATATTACTTGTGCGACTGGTACACTTGCCATAGTCTAGTTTACACGCATCAAGTTTTTGGCGCCGTTGCTGGGGATTATTAGTCAGTAACATTAGAACCGAAAATCCTAATTTTAATTTAGAATTTATTTTCTTAGTACTTATTTTGTTTTGTTTTAGTGTGCTTGTTTTATTGTGTTATCTTCTACTTTTTATTTATCTTTCTTTTCTCAAGTGAGACAAAGTCGTGTTTTGTAGCATTGAAGAAGTTCCAAGTCGAAGAATCACAATTTAGAAACATGAGTTGTTCAAGGAAAATTCCATCTTTATGTTGAGTAACAGGGCTTCAAATCGATACGGAAGAGCATGAAGGAACAAACTTGGCAACCAATTTGGCTCTTCTGAGGAGTAGAACATTTTGCAAGATCAATCTTCTTTAGGCCTAAAAGAGAAGAGCATGCCATTACCTCCTTTCCAATGATCTTGTGAGTATTAATTACTGATTTTCCTTTCTTTTTTTTTTCTTTATCACACAAATAATACCTTTTTTTTTTAGCTAACCATCTGATCCTGGTCCCCCCAAGATCAGGCAAACCATTGATCCTGTATCTCACCGTGACCGACACGACCATGGGGACTATGCTAGCCTAGGTCCAAGACGGCAAAGAGAGGCCCATCTACTATTTAAGCAGAAAATTCTTGGATTACGAGACACGCTACACCGCAATAGGAAGATGAGTCTTGCCCTAGTTGGGGCCACCAGGAAGCTATGACATTATCTCCTCCACAGCATGATCCACCTTAGATCGCGGTTAAACCCACTCAAATACATGTCCGAAAAGCCGGTGCTTAATGGAAGAATGTCGAGATGGACTGTTCTACTATCCGAGTTCGACATCAAATACGAAGTGATCAAAACCATCAAGGGACAAGCCGTTTCCGATTACCTAGTCGAGCACCTCGTCTCTGGTTCACAAGACGATCACGAACTCCCTGATGAGCATCTCCTATTCATCGAGGAGGACTCTTGGCAACTCTACTTCGACGAAGCTTCGAATTAAAAGGGTTTTGGCATAGGGGTACTAATGGTTTCACCTGAAGGTGCACATACACCTCTTTCGATCAAACTCGATTGTGAGGTAACAAACAGTGCACAAAAACAACCTAAAGGCACGAGAGTCAACATGTACCTCAGACATGGCACTATGCCTCTTGCAAGAGATCTGCCGATATAGATCCTTTATCCACTATTTGTAGGTGTGAATGATGCTCACCACCCGTCGGCTCTGCACTCGATCAAAATGCAAAAGAAGCAAAGGAAATATTTAAGAGCACATTCTAACTCTCGGCGCCCAACAAAAGCAAAAAACACTTACCCCGCGACTCCCCGGCGGGACCGCAGCATCAAGCACGCCAACTGGGACATCTGTGCGGAGCCGGGCGGTTGATCGGAAAGTTGTTCTCATCAATGTCCTCCACATCAATATCAGGAACCACTAATGGTATCCCCGACACGGATGCCTGTTCCATCCGAAACGAACATTAGCCAATTGCACCACACAATGACGAGGTACAGGCAAAGAAAGACACTTACCCCCGTTCGAAAGTTCCCGGCTAAGCGAGCCGAGGCAAACTCTGCGTAAGCTTGCTCGTGACTCTTGTCCGGAGCGGTAGGCACTAAGAAGTGCTCCGCAGGAGCTCCCGCCATTGCTTGCTCGCGCCACGCCTTGTTTAGAAACTTGGTCCAAAACATGGAATCGGGTGGATCCCTTGGAACAAGCGGACCATCGTAATCCGGGATCAGATGCCGCATCACCCTCTTCCCTAAAAACCACTACAAACCAAAAGGGTGCACGAACAGCACCCCTCCGCCGGTCGTTCTCCGTTGAAGCCACCGATGTACTAACACCTCTCAAGTGACGCTCTTAGGGAAACCAAATAACCTGCACCAAACAGGTTAAAAATCAAATCCAAAAGACAAAAAGCACCCACAAAGGCCCTCAACCTTACCTGCTCAGGTCTCAAGTCCGCTAAGGCATCCCGGATCTCACTAAGTCGCTAAGACAGCTCAAGGCAAGCACTGATGTATTTAAAGTACGAAAACAAATAAAAGGGCGTGAACCTTAAGTTTCTAACGGCAATCGTTCCTAACTTAGAGGGTTCCAACTCACAAAAGAGTTAAGGTCTAGTCCTAGAATCCCGG
>BSSO01008405.1:0-10170 GCA_030267885.1 Mesembryanthemum crystallinum | reverse complement strand
CTGGCCTACCCCCAGGGCCGGCCCTGGTCACAAAAATCAACAATCTCAGCAAACTCCAACATTCTCCAACAAACTCCAACAATCAGCAAAAAGTTCCAATAATCTCCAACATTCTCCAACTTCAACACTCCAAAAATCAACCGTAAAGAACAGACCCTAACAACAAATCATGTTAAATTGGGGACAAATTCAAAGGTCTGTACTCACAGTGCCAGGGCAGGGGTCATGGTAAGTTTCTCGTGGTTAAAAAGAATAGGTGTCACAATTTGTTATAATAGTACAATCCTTTTATACCTAGCAAAATCCTACCTAATCTGACCCGACCTAACCCGTCTAACCCCCCATAAAATATATTAACATAGTATTAATTGAGACCAACTCGATTTGGTCCAATCAGCCCGATAACTTAATTGACCCAAACTCAATAATACTGAAGTGTACCAAAATGAAAATAAATCTAACTGATTAACACCCAAATGCAACAAACAAAAAACAACCCAATACTCCCTTCATTCCACTATAATGCCATCAAACCAAAAGTAGCACATAAATTAAGGAGAGAAAGTATGTGTGGTGAATGTCCAAATTACCCTTACAAGTGTATAGTTATTATAATGAGATAACAGTAGTGGGGCTAGGTGGAGAGATTATTAATTATAAGGAAGGGGGGCGGGGGGGGAGTAGTGGGATTAGTAGTAGGAATTAGGCTTTAAACCTTGCAACCATATATTGCCACCAAATATTTTTCAAGAGTTTGATTTGGTCTCGTAATAACATGAACCAAGTCAACATATTCAATAACACTATTATTCATTATTCTGGTTTAATATGTTTCAGTTGAAATCAACACCCTAACACTTTCTCACTTATAGCTACATTTGAATTACGCAAATTAGGGCAGTGTTTATTTCAATTTACCCAATCTACATTCAGTTCATTTTAGTTTTATTATCAAACTTACTATTTTCTCCCAAATGTTATATTCATCCAATGTCTATCAATTCAATGCAATTATGTTCATTTTTATTCAATTCGTTCCAATTGAAATGAACGCCCGATAAAATTGAACACGAACAGCAGCCTCTAACTAGCACAGTGAATGTACTAGAGAGAGGGGCTCCCCATTCTTTCTATAGAACACTTTAACCCTGTTTTTCTTTTTATTGAAACCGTAATACTTTTGAGACTCTGCCGCCGCCCCCCCCCCTTTGCCCATCTTCCGTTTTAAAAACCCTCAATCTTTCCCAACCTTTAACCCTTGTCTATGGCGCCTTCCTTGATGTGTTAGCCATTCCTTCCATTTTCAAATACCATTTCAATTCTAATATTAGCAGTCACTAGCAGCGATATAATCGGGTCACCTTTCTTAAGCTTCGCCTTCCTTGATTGGTTGTGTTTTAATCTTATGGTATAACCGTTTCGAGCGATCAATTTTGACAAATCTGGCAACTGTTCGCGCAAATTTGGCGTCAAATTCAGCGAATCCACCTATGACCTTCTAGGTCCTACTACCTCCCCATAATTTTTCTACCGCCGTCGGTAAAGGAAGAGATTGATCACCGATTGGCGTCTTTGAGAGTTGTTTGAGTTCACGTGGCCATTTGATTATGGTGGAGTCTGTGAGAATTAAGGAGTTTACTCTTTATTTAGTAAATACTTTGAAAAGTTGTTGATCCCTATATGTTTGGTTGTGAGAGTTGTTCAAAAATGGGCCTAGGCCGGACGCGTGCAGGATCTAACATAATTTTTTGCCAAGGATTGAGCCTGCAAGTTGGCTTGGGATAGGCTAACAGGTTGAGTCCCTAGAAATTCACGTAAATACAATGTCCGTGACTGCGTGTCCGTTCTTTTTCATGGTCAAATGGATCGGACCTAATAGGCCGTCTCACCCATAAACAATTCTAGTTGTGATAGCTGCACTTCTCGGTTGTTCTTACGACCCCGTCCTTCATCAATTGTTAATGAATGACACTTATAGAACACCAACCTCGAATCCAAACCAAACACGATCTAAACGACCCCTCGTGGATATTTGATTTTGACATCCTTACCTTACCTCCCCCTATCCCACCACTAAAACAAAGGGAAAAAAAAGAAAAAAACAACAAGCTCAAAAAGCAGTTATTTTCAGAGTCTCACTGCAGTGCAGTGGTGTGATGTGGAGGACTAAAGAGAGGTCCCTCCACAAATACAATGACCACAAAGACATGGTCAGCTCCTGCACTTTTCTCTCTCTACTTTTTACTGCCAAAATTCTCCAGTCTCTCCTCTTTTTACACAACATATAACCTGGCACCCATTTTGATTTTTCCCATCTTTTTAAAAAATCATTCTACATTTTTCACAACAGTAAATTTCAAATTATAAAAATAAAAACACACACCAAAAACAAAAAAAAAAAAAATTAATCCCAATTTCCACCACCTTGCCTCGATTTCTTAAATCCCCCAGATTTGAATCAGGAACTCTCCTCATTCCTTCCCTTCTCTCTCTCTCTCTCTCTCTCTCTCTCTCTCTCTCTCTCTATATCTATCCTTCTTCCCTCTCACCCTCACCCTTCCCCCAATCCAATCAACTCAAAAACACCAACTTTTTTTTTTTTTTGGCAGCTCAAAAACCAATTCTTTTTAACAAAACAAAGGCAAATCCTCATTGCCCAAATCATAAAATTTGGTAAAAAATGGCTCAAAAGCACTTGAAGGAGCTACTGAAAGAAGATCAGGAGCCCTTCTATCTAAAGGATTACATTGAAGATAAGAAATGTCAGTTCAAAAATCAAGCACAAAGAGGCCAAATCCAGGTCAAGAAGCCAAAACCCATGTCTAAAAACTCTTCATTTTTCTGTAAAAATGCTTGCTTTCTCTCTATACAAGATTCTCCTGATTTGCGCAAATCTCCCCTGTTTGATTTTGCATCCTCTGTTAAGAGAAGCCCCATTAAGAGCCCAAACAGAGTATTCCTCAATGTCCCTGCTAAAACTGCTGCTGTTCTTTTAGAAGCTGCAATGAGGATTCAAAAAGAGAAAAAACCCAAAACCCAGATGAAAAGTTCTGGTTTTGGGTTGTTTGGGTCGATGCTAAAGCGATTGACAAACAGAAACAGAGCACAGAAGCTTAAGGGTAATGAAACAGGGGAGAGAAAAACAGAGGAAAACAGGGGAGGTGTTAATTTAGTGAGTGCAGATGAAAAAATAGCAGCAACTCTTGCTTCTAATACTTCTTCTTCTTCTTCAACTTCGACATCTTCATCTTCGTCTTCATCTTCTTGCTCCCGCAATGGGAGGCAGAGTAGCTTGGATTTGGAGAGTTCAAGCAGTGGAAGGTCCTTTAATGGCGGCGATGATGATGATGAAGATGATGGGTTTGAGTTTGCAAATGTAGTGAGACAAAGTGATGGTGGAGATTATGGTCTTTGTCTTAGCCCTTTAAGCCCTTTTCGTTTTGCTCTTCTTACAAGCCCTTCTCCTGATCGTCGTTCCCCTGTTTTTGCCTCTCCGGCCAAATCTCCGGTTCGCCACAAACTTGAGGTTTGTCTCTCTGCTTTTTGTTCCACTTCTTAGCTTAATGATAATACGGCGTTGTGAATTGCACATTATTGATTGGGTAAAAAGTAATTAACATGTGTTCATTTCACCTGACTTAAAACTGAATGAATAATAACGTGTGATGTTAAATTAAGTTGCGGAACTCAAATTATCTAATATATGAACTGAACGTATATGAACTGAACGTAGATTGGGTATTGTAAAATGAACACACCTTAACTTGGGAAGGAACTCAATTAGGCCTAGAGAACAAATTACATGTAGTTTTACATCTACAACAAGCTTACATTACTAAATGGTGCATTTTGACAAATGCTTGAACTAGTTTTGTTACCATTTTTATTAAGTTGAAAAGAACATAGTAGTGTAATTTTAGTGAAGAAATTGAGTCTATGTGACTCAAATTTTGGTTAACCACTTTAGAGTTTTGAGTCACAATCATAATCATATGATGTTAGTCAAAGACTCAAAGGCTAATAGAGCTGTTAGTCAAACTCTAATTACATGGGAATTTTCCATAATTATATCATTATTTTCTGACAAAAAAATTGCTCAAAAAACAGTGAAGAAAACTAGAAAATTTCATTAAATTTTTGATTCGAGTGAGCTCGTGACTCGATTGAATGAAGTTGAGCTGTCGGCAGTAGAATCTGTACTCAGCTTCTTTTGCCGGGGTGTCTCTCTGGGTTAATTAATATAATGACGAAATTACCCTTTTATTAAAGGACAAAAAATTGAATAAATCCAAGTAATTACTATGCTTAGCAAGGGGCAAAAGCACTTTGGCAGTTGCCTAAATTGTACTTTTCTTGATCACGTCTCTGCCACTATATTGTTTTCTTTTAAGACCTTGTCTCTTGAAGAACAAATTTTTTTGATTTTTTTAAGTAATTTTTTTATTTTTGAAGTAATTTTTTTTTTTTATCACCTATATAGGACAAGTTCTGTTTTTGGACTATCTGTTATGTAATTTGCTGCATCCAACCACCATATTTATATTTTATTATGATATATAGACAATATACTCGTAGTATTCCTTTGGTTGGTTTATGTAGCCATTCATGTCCAAAATTAAATAAATCTAACAGTAACAACCAATAATTATGCTCTCATAATACCCTATTATTGGTGGTATTATTATACCTAAAATCCTGTTCTACTCAATTTTTGGCCTCATTTCCTTGATTCAATTACTTTATCTAAACACTCCTGCTTTTGCTAGATCAATGATTGTGTAGGCTTTGTTCATTTCGTTGTTACCCTTTGCACTTAGTTTAGTTCACCTCATTTCTACAGATTATTTATATTTCATATATTACTATTAGTTTAATATATTCAGTTCAGTTATACCATTAGTTTAGGGTCGAAGTCAAAATTTGTAAAGTGACACACTTATGAGTAGTTATGTCATAGTGGCATGCTAAATGAACTTGTGTAACTTGTTGTAACAGGACAATGTGCATTATGAGCAAGAAAGCACAGGGAAATTCCAAGTAGAGGAAGATGAAGAAGACAAGGAACAGAACAGCCCTGTTTCCGTCCTCGACCCACCATTCGAAGACGATTACGATGGCCATGAAGAGGACGGTTACGATCACGAATGCAGCTATGCTTTTGTACAAAGTAAGTAGTAGCAAATTTCATTACGCCCTGGAAAGAAATTCAATGATCATGAAAGTTAGCTTTTTGTTGCATCCCTTGTCTTGAAGTGTGGTTGATTTCTGTTACGTTACGTTTATTTGACACTAAATGCATAGTCCTATATAATTGTCCTTGGTATTTTGCTACATGAAACTTTATGTGATAGTTACAATTTGAGATTAGGACATGACATTGAAAAGGAGAGGTGTGTTTTTACGATTTTAGTTGATTGATAAGTGTATTGAATTGAAACCGTAAAATCTTATTGTGGGATCCATTAAAAGATTTTCCAATTTCTGCTCATTCAACCGCATGTGTGGTTTTTAGTGAAATCTGTACGAAAATTTGTTTAATATGTACTTTTAGCTTGCACGTCTGGTTGAAGGTAAATTGGATTTATGCAAATAGTAAAGTTAATCAAAAAAAGAAATGTTTCAACAAGGCTTGAAGTAGTACCAAGTGGATGATCTTGACTTCTCATATGTCCAAAAGGTCTAAATCCACATCCTTTCTGCAAACGTAGTGCGGTAAAATTGTGTACATCTGATCTATCAACCCATGTATAAGGTAAAAGTCTCTTGCATAATGTCATTACCTTTAGCTATAGTAAAAACTAACCGAATAAACGAATCATTAAGGAACAAATTATATGTGTCAATGTTCTTTCTTCATAGGTGACTCACATTTTTGGGTAATGGTTGAAAGGCTAAAGAAGCCATCAATTTCTTCAAGTAATTTTACCTTGGTCCAAGTAGGTCATGGTTTGATGAGGAGAGGTCAATTATATAGGGTGGAACCCTCATAGAAATCAAATCATCTCATCACCTTAGTTGTCCCCTGTACAATTTGAAGTACTTCCTCTCATTGTAAACCATGAATTGCTCTACTCACTGTTTTCATTGAGATCTTTATGTCAATGTGTCTTCATACACTTTCTTAGTGCTAGGCATTGTCATAACAATTACAAAATGTAAATGTAGTATTTGGTTACTAACCTTGTTTTTACCTATTGAACTATTTGTAGGAGCGAAGCAACATCTATTGCACAAGCTAAACAGGTTCGAGAAATTGGCAGAGTTGGATCCAATCGAGCTTGAGAAAAGACTTGTCGAAGATGAAGAATTAGATGAAGAACAACTTTCACTAGAACAAGCAAAGGACTACAATGAGTACTATGACTACGACTCATTCACGTTCGATGAGCAAAGACAAGTGGATGAGTTCATCGACGACATTATTTGGACATCAGGGTTACAAGACATCAAGAAGTCCGGGATCAAGAGGCTGGTATCGGATCTAATAGTCCAGGAAGAAAGTGTAGGAAACGCCTTGGACAGCGATGAGAAACTTGTAAAACGGGTATGCAAGAGATTGGAGTCATGGAGAGAAGTCGAAGCCAATACTATTGACATGATGGTGGAGATGGATCTAAGGATGAGGGGAATCAGTGAATGGAAGAAGCCCCAAGAGCAGATTGGTGAGGCTGCAAGCGATATTGAAGTCGCCATTTTTGAGGTTTTGGTCGACGAATTAGTAGAGGATCTTTCCTACTCTTCTTGATCTTCAGAAAAATTTTCTTTTTCACTTTGCGGTTTATTGTTTAATTCATTTTCTAGTTGTTTTAGGTTATTTGGAGCAACAATCATAATCTAACACGAGGGATTAGGGTAATTTAGGAAGGTAATCCGAGAATCATAATCGGGGTTTAGTGGTAGAGTTAGTATCAATGTATGTAAGGAGTGGAAGAGGAGGTGTATGTATCCTTGATGGGGATGTGACAATGTACAATATATATTCTGGGTAGTTTAAGTATCATTGCCCTTCTATGAATAATCAAGAAATTGAAAGCTTCATTGACATTGTTTTATGCACAAAAATCATGTTCAAAAGAAAGATAATGAGAAAGGATGTGCATATATCATACTACGAAAGAATAGTTTCATTATCATATTACAACAACAATAACAACTCAATAAGAATCCTACCGAGGGTAGGATATAGGAAGGTCTAGATGTACACAGCCACACAGCCTAAGAAGAGGTTGTTTCCGAAAAAGTCATTACCATGCTCTTGGTAATTGGGAATAACATTTTCGCTCTACAAACTTGACTGGTAACAGGGGTCATATTATGTGCTGGAGTTGTACTATATATCTACAATTCAATGAGCTATTGTCTTCTACCTATAATGCCTATTCATTACAAGCAGCACAGAACAAAACATCAATTGGTCAATGTAGTTGTAGCCTTGTAGGTCCTGCTCATTTCGGTTTTTATCATTTTGCACTTAGTTCACTCTAGTTCAAGTTTTATAAATTACTTTTTCTCACATATTACTCCGTATATTAATTATTTATTCAAGTTCAATTTAACATCATTCACCTTAGTGGTATTGGCCTTAGTTTAATAGTTAAGTTTCATATATCTTATATTCGAGATTCCAAATTTCTCACTGCTCAATGTTGCACTCGATTTAAAGAGCTCTATACAAGTCATAAATGCAAAAAAAAAGAAAAAAAGAAGAAGAAGTAAGAAACCTTCATTTGATAAGATAAGTGTTTAACTTTTTGTTTTTATTTTGTTTTTGTTTTGGTAGAGTTGTACACATCACATCCATTTTATGCTTAAGATTAGTCATTGTATGCTCAATTTGATCAAAATATACTTGCTAAAACACAATTCTCCCAACACCTATTTTTCTATTCACAAGGCTAGAGTTCGAGACCTTATTTAAACGATTGCACACTCATTATCATCCGAGTTTGAGGTTATTGATATCATCATTCTCATCATGTGATCAATTTTGTTAGTTTATTTCAATTTAGTTAAATTCATTTCGTTTTAACACTGTTCAATTGAAATCAACATAGTTTGAGGATAAGATTGGCAAAGCCTTACACCGTTGGCAAGTTTGTTATCCTATTCTATTATGGATGAAATTGTTATCTAATCCATTCCTAATTGCTGACCACATTCAATTCAAATGATTAAGGTTAAGTAGGAAATCATTGTTTAAGTGTGCCAAACATGATTGGCATTAGCAAAGTCTGCGGCTAAGCCATAACAACCAAACAGTTTTCAATTAATGATGAGACAAAGGCAGCTACCTAACATCCCATCATCACCTAAAAGCAAAGCAATTAGAAATACTCCTACTAAATACAGAGTACTTTAGGACACACTTTAATCATAGAATCACATCATATATTAGCATTATCACTAAGGAATTAAATTTGTAATTGGAAAAGTTTCTATCTTTTTCAGTTTATTTATGAATTAATTTTGTGGCATGTCCTTCCAAAGGAGATAGCTAGCTTGTAGGTCACTATGTAAAGCCAGATGAAGCATCCACTATGACCCCTACCAAAGTTGGGGAAGAAATTAAGTTTCACAATCAAATATGTTTGGGCAATAATGTTGCTACATACTAGGCATAATTCCCTTTAATTTCAGGTTAGTGATCAAACGAAATACTCCCTTCGTCCGATCCAATTCAAATGTTGGGCAATAATAGTGTATTAGTTTTATATTGTGAGTGGGGTTTTGATATATGAGTTTTATATTACGAGAGAGGGTTGAGTGTAGAATTTTAAATTGTATTTGATAGATAGTGAAAGGGTAATATGGAGAAGTAAGTGGGTAAGAATTGGTTTGGAAACATTTGAAATGGACGGATGGAGTATATGATATAAACGATATAATGAAAATAGGCTTGTTAAAAAGATATTTTTTTCTGTGTGTTATATTTAAGAATCAATTTGTGGTGTGTCCTTCCAAAAGTGAAGACCTAGCTTGTAGTTGTACCCTATTATATTTGAGATAGATAAAGCACCCACCATAAAGCCTGAAAATGGAAGAAAAGGGGAAATGGTGGAGAATGTACTTTAAAAGATTTTCAAAGTAATGTTTCTGTTAGGTGCCTAATCTTACTTAGGTTTGGTGATCATTATAATGTTCAAGGGTTGTTAATACTTGAACAACTTAACAATAATTTTGGAGTAATGTGAGATTCATAATAGTTACGGATAAAATATTCATAATATGTATCTTTCACTATTATTTATCCGGTTAGTTTGAATAACAAATAACCCGTTTTAAGCATTAAAAATTTTAAATGTGTAGGCCTCATCTGTTATGGATATTTTTTGTCCATAACAGTTATATATCTTGCAATACTCTTGACTAGGTTTATACCCGTGCGCTGCACGGTTTGTAATACATTACTAAATTATAAGTTATATTAGTCTGCTTAATTTTTTTTAACTTTTAAATTAAACATTGAAGCAAGCTATTGATTTGTCCATTTATCATCGTTCCTAACTCTTCAACATTTAGAGTGTATCTTGTATTAATTCACATTTACTTTGGTAAAAATAAATTAGGAAAACAACAAAAATAATCTGAAAATAAACAACAAAATACAGTGCAACAATAATGTGCAATCATTTTATGCATAAATATGCGTTGCACAAGTTCATATTAATCATGATTTCATCATGAGATTTATTTGAAAATATCCGAAGCGATATAAATTAAGTTCCTAATTATACATAAAGACGTTAAAATTTTCTTCTTATTGAAAGAAAATAAAAGCAAGTTGACTTATATAATCAACAATTATCTATCAACTATTAATTGCTATGCCTATTTTTTAGTTAATTCTGTATGCAATTATATATAAGACTTATAAGTTACCTGTTTAGTGCACTATATTAATACTTCAACAAAGGCCATACAAACCCCTAACGTTGATACTTTAGGCTATGTAAGACACCGACGTTGAAATGGGTCATACAAACCCCCAATGTTGTATTTTTGGTCATGTAGGCCCTTAGATGACCGGAAATTAAGAGAGTGAACTACACTCTCCGATTATGCATGTGCTACAAAAAAAATACATGTGTAATTAATATTTAAAATATATTAATATCTTATTTTCTTTGATTTTATTTCATTTCCTCTTTGATGGGCAAGTTAAAATATTAG
>BSSO01008404.1:0-10171 GCA_030267885.1 Mesembryanthemum crystallinum | reverse complement strand
CTTATTGTGTTGCATGTCATAATCTCGTCCCATCGAATTCAAATCCCGTCCCTTCTTCTCGTGTCGAAAGACACTTCTAAGACGTTCCTTGTGTACGGCTGGCACTCTTGCCGCTAGGAGACAAGAGCGCGCCACACGCTCCGCAACCCAACGAAGCGGACCGTGTCACCTAGGCTAGGCTGAGTGCCCAACTGGTTGAGGTCTTGGGGATCAACAGTTTTGTTATTACTATCATGTAATGTGCTTGCCCCTTACAAAGAAGGCCAAGTATCTACTCAAAATAGCACAACTGCCAACAAATATTTCCATAATATAAGGCCAGACACTGATCTCCAATTTGATAATTCTGGGGATGCTAGTCACATAAATATCACAGCCATGTATATCTTTGTCACAAAATAAATACAAGATGACTTGAAGTAAGTCTTTGGAGAGGAAGGGGGCGGGGGTGCGGCTACGAGGTAGGTTCAAAGACTGCCTGCTCATGCCAAACACCATTTAGATTAGACTGCCACATCCTGACCAGCCCATCACTGCCAGTGGTCGCCAGTGTCATACCGCTCATGTCCCACTCCATTTGCCATACCTATATTTAGCAAAACAAACAGTCAAGAGGTTCCAAAGAAGAGAGTACTAAACAAGTATTCATAATACATTGGCCTTTAGCAGTCAAATTCCATTCACTGCTGCTTAACATATAATGATATAAATGGCCAAATACAATGGAATTCACCTAACAGTGACATAGAATAGTTGTATGAGTCTCTAAAGATCGTAACTACCCATATTGAACTGTCTTTCAAAGCAGTACTAGAGAACAGTTGTATGAGGCTAGAAACTATAATTACCTAAAAAGGCAAGAAATGAGTCATACCTCGCCTTGATGACCTGACAGTAAAGCTACCTTCTCTACTGAGAGACGCCCATCAATATCAGGATGCAAACCAACGTGCCATATTGCAATACCCTTCGCGGTAGCAACAGATATTATCTCATATGGCCTGTAAGTGAAAGAATACAATTATTTTCCACAGAAAAAATAATTTCCAGGCTCTTCTTCCCTTTTCTTTTAATTTATCTTTTGGCTTTTGCCTACATGTCGGTGTCAGACATAGTTGAGCGTCCAATGTTCAACCCCCTGTGAAGGAATTGTTGATAAATATGAAGCTAGGGCATGAAGGAAGGACGCCGAGGGGCAATGAGGCTTCTCTTTGGTTGTTCTTAGCCCGAGTCCCTTGGGGCCTCTTTATGGTCAGTAAAAACCTCAATAGGGCCTTTGGGTGGTCCAAACTTTAGGCTCGGTCAAATATCCGATAGAGAGGAAAAATAATTGGTGCTTGAGATAATGGGACTTATGGGGAATCTAGAAGTCACTGCATGACCAAAGGTTTGATCCCATAACAAAGTATCATGTTTTCAACCTGAACCCAAGCATGATCAAAATCATTACTTATAACCTTTGGAATTATGGACTATCTCGGGACTTTTACAAGACCATTTTTACTATTGCTATTAGGATAATGGTGATCTAGAGAGAGATATAAGAATCCCTACTCCGCCCTTTATGATCCTAAATTCAACTACATGCCTCAATTTGATTCAAAGTCATGACTTAGCCTTTGGAATATGCCATCTCGAGACTTTCTAATACACATAACATTTAACAAGTACATGGCTCTTTTGCGACAAAGTTTTGCAATAAATCAATTGTCAAACAGCGTGGAAAGCAGATTGGTGTTGGAGATATTGAGTAGTCATGGGTTGTCGTGGGGGGCACCAACTAACCCAATAGTCAATGAAGAGGGAGTTGAATCATGCAAGGGGTTTAAGCAAAGGTAGGAAAGAGAGGAAGTTGCAAGGGGAGGAGATGGGTACAACCACTTGCCAATTTCTTTGTTTTATGTTACTGTCCAAAAAAGACGAAAAAGAAACAAAATACCAATAGTGCTTGCATTGCCAACTTCCATTAGCTTGCATAGCAAAGATTAGTACCTGCCAATATTTGGTGCCCATGCAACAGCATATACCGGATCACAACTATCTTCAGGCAAAGCCAACTCGGCAACAGCAAGCCACCTATGATGCACTTGGTCAAACTCCCAGACCTGACGAGATCTAATATGAGATACCGAATAAGTCATTCAGCTTAAGCAAAACTTTTGGACCATCGATTTTCCATTCAACAAGTAAAGCAACTTTAAAGTTCTGGCATCAGGATAATTAACCAGCACAATCTATCAAAATCTTAAGAAATGAGATGCCAGTTACTTAGATTCTGTAGAAGATTGATAGTCATAGAAGTAATGAAATCTCCAAAGTTAGATTAGAATTAGACCTGATTAAAATTTAAAATATATACATATATGAATATTAAATTTTATTAAAGAAGAAATCATTTATCCATAGAACATATACATGCAAGCCAGACCATGGATATCTTGGAACAATGGATTTACTAACAAACAGCCCAACACCCAGCTAGACAGCTTTATTATCTCCGTACAGAAAGCAGTGCAAACCTAGAATAACACACTTCTCTTAGTCATCGTTCGCTACAATTGATGATGCACATGAATATTCACCTGACACACCTAGAGTTTCTTCACTTTAGAGTATAGACCCCCTACATATCACCTGTTTATGCAAGTTCTTTACTCCCAAAAGAAGAAAATACAGCAAATGAGAAAGAAAAAAAATATATATAAAAAAAAAGAAAAAAAAATATAAAAAAAAAAAGAAAAAAAGAAATTATGCATCGAATTACTATACTCCCTCTGTCCTGAAATAAGCGTTGTTTTGGTAGTTCTTTTGTTCTTCAAACTAAGTCTCTCTCTCTAAATTTGCATACAAATTTTCCTACTCTAGCCTAATTAATTTACTCATTGAACACTAGCAAGTTATTATACATTACTATATTTGTCAGATTATCAGATTTTGTAATACATGCATTTCTATTAAACAACTCTTATTTTGGGACGGAGCATTAAGTAATAAATAATTGATAAGAAGTGAAAGTATAAGAAACTCTGGATTGTAACAGCACAAAAAAGGACAAATTAAACAATAAAGCATAGAAATACCTTGGAAGAATTAAGTTGTGGTACATCTGAATTAAATCCCAGAACAAAGCTCAATTGCTGGCTTTCCCCTTTCTGGGGAATCCATGAAACGGATGCTGATATGCTTGAAACTTTTGCAAATTTAGATACTGAGTCTATAACATTCTGGAACTCGGCCTAAGCAATTTGATGGTGTAGTTCGGTTAGTCAAGAGCTTTTATCATAGAAATGTCAAAAATGAAAACCCATTATTGTGACAAGTACTCTTCTTAATCTATAAAACTAAGTCATTGTTGTGCTAAGGAAGAAAGTATAGTGTTTATATATGGAGTAAGATACCTGAAGTTGCCAACTGTTCAGGTCAAGAGGATTCAAGAGTTCATACACTTTAACATAGCCATCTGAATATGCAGCAACCTAGAAATATGGCATATTAGAGTAAGAAAATGCAAAAGAGATTTTGAGTGCAAAGAAAAGCAAAACCCAACATGCAGGAGAAGGTTTATAAATTATATTGTTAAAGGCAAAGGGTTTAGACTCACCATTTTTAAATTAGTGTTGGAGACTCCAAACTGAACATCCAGCACATGCGTAGTTCTATTCAGAAAGTTGGTACGGAGCTTCCATTGAAGAGATTGCCCATCTGATTTGTGGGGAAGGGGGGGCAAATACTCAAGATTATTCATTATCTATTCCAAGCCAAACAATAGACTCCCACCTCCCCCTGATATTTTTTCACATCTTAAAAGGGAGCTTAACAGAGACAACTTTTGAGAGATAGCATGAAGTGAACTATAGCGTGAACATTAACATGTGACTACTATTTTAATGTATGAAAGCTAAAATCATTTTCAAACATCCTAAAGATGAAGGAAAGAAGGGTTTTTCTTAAGTAAAATGAGCCAGATATATTCATAAGCATAGTATTCAAAAATGATAGTTCAATTGGCATTCACAAGTGCAAATATGGGTTCGTAGGAATATGATACAGGGGAGGGATATGATTTACCTTCTACAACTTCTTCCCACACTGACAAAGTTCCATCAGCCAAAATACAGGCAACTCCATCTCCATACTCTGGAGGAACCCAAACTAACTTCACAATTCCACCCTCATGTACCTAAAAGCACAATCTAGTATCAAGTCAGATGAAAGTCGCAAAACTAACTTCTTCAGCTTTGAAATAGGGCAGTATCAAGGCTAACCAGAAGCATCAAGTATGAACTTTTGCACTATATAACCCTATTCATTAAGCATCTATTATTTTTTATTTCCAGTAGAGTCAAGATATCAATTACTCTATAATCGGACATTTTATTCTAGAGTTTCAATTACACACTAGATTTGACATGACAAGGGCATTGCCACATTGGCTTAATTAGTCGGCCCCAAGGGCAATTCTATGATGCACAGTCAAGGCAAGAAGCTGTCATGGTGCATTGTTGTCCGACACATAGTTCCAACACAAACAACGACAGTTTTGCAGTGCTTACTCCCTTCCACCTGTTGTTCCCCGAGTATTTGTATGTGTCCATGGCAACTTGCTACTTATGCCACTTAGCAGTTAGCAGGCATAATGAAAAACTCAAGCACATTCAAAGCTAGACAATTCCAAAGTCAGAATCTTTAAACCTTATTTATCATAGCATAGTTTGCTCAACGATCCACGTTTAGAATCCAAACCATTAAAGCATTTTACTTGAAATTGTTGCTTGGTTTAGTTGGGACTTGGGTACATCTCTCCATTTTGCGAATTAAGTGGATAATTGGTTGGTGCTATTTACTAAAAGTTAATGAAGCTATCATTTCCGCTACCCAATACTGACTACTATGTGATGTGGGGCAAGACATGAACCAACAAAAAGACCTCTAATTTTATGTCTTCTAGAGCTCAAATTTGTTGTACCAACATTACCTTCATCCTTGGCATAAAGACCCCTAATTTCTTTTCATACCTCATACAAATCATATAGAAAAACCAAAACTATCCTCAACTATAAAGGGCAGTGGGGCATTCAACAAAGAAATAGTCTCCACTCCAAAAACCCATGCTTGCGACAAAAGTCAGAATGTTCGCAATCAAGCAATGAAATCTCAACCCATCAGATTAGGCAATATCAACAGAAGCAGAAGTAATCGGGCATTACAAAAGCATAAATTTGAACCAACCGGCATTGTAGCAATGACATATAATCGAATCAAAGAAAATACATTACTCAAAATTAATGGGGGAAGTGAGAAGCAAACCTTAATGGAGGAAGAAGGAGAGAAGGAAGAGGAAGAAGCAGAGTCAGGAGAATCGAAGATAGAGAGAGTTCCATCGATTGAACCAGTGGCTAGTCTTTGACCGCAGTAGTTCCAAGCAGAGCATACAGTTCCTCTTTCCAGTGTCGCTACGCAATTCTCCATCTCCTCTCTCTCTCCTCTCTCTCCTCTCACTCTCACTCTCTCTCTCTCAACAGGTCACAGTGAAAACCTCCGTCTAGGGTTTTCTTTCGTACCCGGTTCCCGCCAGTCCTTTCTCTCCTTTTTCTTTGGGACTTTCCTTCTTTTTTTTTCTTTCTTTTTTTTTTTTTTTTTTTTGGTTCCTTGGTGAGAACTAAAACGGGTCAAAGCCCAAACGGTCTTAGGTTATGTTTGGTAAAATTAACTGTTTAGTTGTAATTGCTTTATGGTAAATGAGAAGGAAAAAAACAGTTGAAAGATGCTATGAAATAGTAGTAACATAGGCCATAGCTATTTTGCAAGCTGTAATTGAAAGCTTGTTTAGGTAGCTTTCGAAAACAAGTTGTAGCTATGGCGGTAACTTAAAAAATAATAATCTAACAAAGTGTTTGGTTGAAGCGAGTAGGTATCTAAAAACTGAAAGTTTAAATCTTAAAACTGGTTGTTTTTGCCAAACATAGCTATAATAGATTAGTAAAACTCCGCTATTTAGTTCAACAATACCATTCTTTTGATAAACCGTACCCGCTTTTAAGTTACCAACTTACCAGTACATGTACATGGGGCCATTTTATAAAAAAAAAAAAAAAAAAAATGCAAAATAATTAAGCCTAAGTCTACTTCCTTGTTAATAACCCAATCCAACACAAACCACCCTTTAAAATATTAATCAATAAAATTGCTCAGTGGGAGCCTATTAATAAGTTACTACCCTTGTTTATCTTTTAATCCCTCCGTTTTACTAAAATCTTGTCGACCAAATTATGCACGGTCCTCAACACGGCACTTTNTTGACCATGAATAATTGTATTTATTTAAACTCGAAAATTTATAAAAATTTGATATTTTGAAAATACTATTTAAGATGAATCCAAAAATATTATTTTTACTTTGAAATTCAATATACTTTTTCATATATTAATGGTCAAAGTTTTAAAGTTTGATTTTGAAAACTTTGGGCGATAAGATTTTAGCGAAAAGGAGGGAGTATATAATACTTCATCCATCCCAAATTGAATGTCAAAAATGAACTTTGCACACAAATTAAGGTTTAGATGTGTAAACCACAAAATCAAGAGTGGAGGTTGTCATGTGTAAGTATTAGTAGATGTTTAGTGAGATTATGGGTAATCTTATAGTCACTATAGGTGTGGGAGTACTTTTATAAGTATAAAGTAGGAAAGATGGCAAAACACTGCAGTAGGCCTTTTGCACAAATATGGTGATGCAAAAGGAATGACAACAATGGGATCATCATAGGCAAGAGACTATTCTCATTGAAAGGAACATATCGAATGAAAACAAAGCCAAATGCAAGTAGCAAAAGAGAACACTCTCATTGTTGAATCTTCTATTCTTTACTCAGGTCGCAATCGATTAATCAAGGTTCAAACTAATGATGGATTTGTCGAGTGCCCTACCCTTTTCAAGATAACAAAATTGCTTCAAAACATTGGTAGTATTTGAAGATGAAGTAGGTTTTAGGCCTTAAAACTAAGGCAAATGATAGAACGTAATTCTTTGTTTTTCACATTTTGATTTGATGAAGAATAAGCCCTTACTTGGTAAATGGTTAGTGATATTGGTGGTTGGCTCGTATATGGTATATGGTGGTTAGTTGCATTAGCTGATTTGACCGGCAGGTTACCATGATTATTTGTAAAATGTGCTTAGTAATTTTATTTTTATTTTTATTTTTGTGCAAATGTGCTTAGTAAAATTAGTTGGTCATTATTAGCCGGTACCTTGTAAATGTCCTGGAGAAAAAACTCACCAGCACAAGTCAACCTCAAAAGCTACTCACATTGGTTTTTCAAATATTTATAAGATGCCAAAAGCCATCTCAACCAACCATTTATTAAACAGACAAAAATAATAAAACTCATTTGCAAAACACCCTCTAAATATTGCTATTCATACATTTTAATTTTAATTTTAATTTTAATTTTAATTTTCAAAGACAGGTCAAATCCGAACGGAAAGACTATAAAAAGTATTGCTAATTTTTTGAAGTTTCTTGGAAGGGAAATGTATTTAAGGGCGGGCATAGCATGTTGTGTTCTTTTTGGCATGTGGGAATGTGGTATGGGAAATTGAACGGTTACCGTTAATTTGAGTAGCACTATCGAGTGGAGTACTCTTATCAAGTATACTATCAATGATTTGGGTCCGTTTTTAGAAGAGAATAGAGATGATAACAACCACATTTCCCACCACCACACTAAGATCCACAGTTGTTGTTTTTGTGGCGAGATCCAAATTTGGTGGGGCTGACAACTGGATCAAGAATCATGTAATAACGTTTAGGAGTGACATAAGCAAGCAAGTCAAGATAGTTATTGATATGGTTGAGTAACAGAGTACTACTACTACTTACCAAAAACTATCATCACCAATTCATTTCCCATTTTTTCTCTGCTTCTCCTTGTTATTCTCTGAAAGAAAGAAATGGAAAAGTTAGGAGTAGTGATGAGCAGCAGGTCATCCCTTTCCTCAATCCCTTGTTTCCCATCACCCAAATTCCAGACGCCATTAGTAAGACTCACCACAAGTGCTAATACCCTCAAACGTCTCGCTTTCTATCGCTCTCGCTCTTGCTCTTGCTCTTGCTCTCGCTCTCGAATCGTTTCTATGTCGACTATGAGTATGGGCTCCTCTTCTGATCATTCACAACCTCCATCTTCCCTTCCCACTACTACTGTTCCAACTCTTCCTATTACTTCTTCTACAGCTGCTGTTACTAATTCCAATTCACACGACCCTAATTTCACCCCTAATTATGCCCTCCCTAATCCTAATGGTAATGGTAATCGTTTTGCTTCATTTGTTCAATCTGCTGAGTCTACAATCGAACGGGTAATATTTCTTTTCCATCTTCATATTTCCAATTACCATCATTGGAGTATTAGTATTGTTATTGTCTTTCTTAATTCTTTCTGTTTATTTGATTGTTGCTAGACTATCTTTGACTTCCGCTTCTTGGCACTTCTTGCTATTGGAGGCTCACTCGCTGGTTCCGTCCTATGCTTCTTGAATGTAATTTTCTTTGTCCCTGCTCCTCATATCTTAATCTTATTACTGTTATTTTCTAGTTGTGTCTCTGTAGATTCCTTGGTTTTGTTTGTTTTTGGCCCTATGTCATATTTTCTTCTTCATTCATGCCTTAGCACACTAGTTCTTACATGAACACAACGGAACTCATCAATTCATGTGAGAGAAATTAGACATATATATGTGACATATATAGCTTTGATCTATGCAGGGCTGTACTTACATTATCGAGGCGTACAAAGTTCATTGGACAATGTGTGTAAAAGGAGTTCACACTGGCCAGATGGTCCTCCGACTGGTTGAAGCTATTGGTAAGCTTCTTTTACTTTGATTCAATATCAAGTATAAGTAGTATCTCTTTGTACAATACAGTAGTCATTAGTTCCTCCTGCACTCGGTACCATTCTTACTCACCAGCATATGCTTATCAGTCACCAGTATAGATTACCATTCCTTGCTTCCTCACTGTCTTGCTGCCTGACTAGTGTCACAAGCCACAGTGAGTGCTCACATCTGAAAATAATGAAGAATCAACTTATCCAACACTTTGTGTTCCCTTGTTTTTCCTCTGTTTTGGTCCTTTTCAGAATTTCTAATTTGTATGGAGGCACACATGTTTGCATTTCTGGCTTTTGGCATCGTTCATCTGATGACGAAATTTCTTCTGCATGCAGATGTTTACCTTGCTGGAACAGTCATGTTGATATTTGCTATGGGGTTATACGGCTTATTTATCAGTAACGTCCCTCCCACTGTACATCCCAGTGTTGATCGCTCCCTAAAAGGCTCCTCCTTGTTCGGAATGTTTTTGCTGAAGGTAATTGCAAATTGCACAAGGCCAATGCTTATGTTTTCTGATCACATGATTTATCCATATGGGGAAGGCAAATATAGAATAGAACAGTAGACCTACATATATAATACACAACACTTAGGTAACGTAATCTGCTGTATTGCAGTAGCGATGTTCTTCTGCAGTCCTGTGGTTCAAAACACAATGCAGTGATGATAGATGGATAGATAATAAGAACAGAAAAATATGTTGTTCTTGACTTATAAAGGGTAGGGTCGCGTAATTCGTCAGACCTGGCTAGTAGAGGGATATCCACCATGTTTGGTGGTGGTGTTGGCCGTCCCACAAATTTGGAGGCCGTCTGCTAATATAAAGAATAAGGCCCCAAATATGGAAATAATCCCACCGACCCAACCCTGACCGACCTGTTTGCCACCTACAGAATTTTTCATAGAAACATCAGATATATCAGCTGTAGAAAATGTTTTGAGTATTTTTCGAAAAGGATGTTTGTAGAATACTTCATCTCTAGCTCTCTGCCTATCTAGTGTTCCCAAAATTTCATCTTTCTTATGTTCAAACTTAATATCCCACTTCTTTTCCAATAACTGCAATTGTCTTGCATCAATATTCTATCTTTTGCTTTACTCACAAATAGCAAAAGATCAAACTCTCGGAACTAAGATCTTACCATCCTTTACACCAGATTGCTGATGGAAAAAGAAATTCCTTACAGTATAATTTTTATTCATCACACTTGTTTCATCCACTTGATTCATCTTTCGTTATTCACATGTGCTGTTTCAAAAATCTGAATTCAAA
>BSSO01008403.1:0-10171 GCA_030267885.1 Mesembryanthemum crystallinum | reverse complement strand
ACTTTTTTTTTTGCCTTAGAGATACCTTTGGCCGGATTCCGGTGAACTTAATTTTTTTTGACCGAAATGCCCTCGCGTGTTAGGCATGTGACGTCTCTAGCTGATTTTTTTTTTTCCTTTTTCCTTTTCTGTTTACCCCTTCCCAGCCATTTTCCTCTTTATTTCTCTATTCTAATTTATTTATCTTCTTCTTCATTCAACCCTACCCCCAATTTGTCTTGTTTCTCCTCTTTCTCTCGTTGAAAACCATTTTTAACATCTAAAACCGAGAAATTGAGGGGAAGCAAGACAAATTGTGGGTGAGGTTGAATGAATAAAGAGAAGAAGAAGAAATCAAATGGAGAAATAAAGAGGGAAAGGGCTGGGAAAGGGGAAACAAAAAAAAAAATAAAAAATAAAAAATAAAAAAAGAAAAAAAATCAGCTAGCGAGGGCATTTCGGTTAAAAAAAAATTAAGTTCACCGAAATTCGGCCGGATTTCTCTAAGGCAAAAAAAAGTCTTAAAAGGTATTTCAACAAAAAAAATTATAAAAGGTTATTTAGTTGCCAAACACCCTATATAAAAGGTAGTGCTGAACAAAAAATCCTTATTTTTTTACTAATTTTCATCTATCTTGTTTAGAGTACTAAGATTCTAATAAAGTGTGGGGCACATCTAATATGGATCCAATATCTCATATGAATATAGCATTACTCATTTCTTACCGGTTTCTTCCTCTAATAACGTTTCTAAAGAAAAACGTTGATATATCCAGACTATTGAATATGAATACCACCCATAAATTGACAAAAAGCCAATATACGTGGCCAAATATGAGGCCCCCCATTTCCCAAATTGCAAGGTCCTAATCATTACACTCACTTACCACCATTCTCCCTCCCTCATTCCATCTCTCTCGATCCTTCTCCTTCTCCTTCTCACTCTCTCTCCTCCCTCATCAATGGCGGAACCTGCAACTCCTCCCACCCGCTTCGGAATCCTGGGCTGCGCCGACATTGCCCGCAAGGTCTCCCGAGCCATTCTCCGCTCCCCAAACTCCACCCTCCACGCCATCGGCAGCCGTTCGATCGACAAAGCCCGCCGCTACGCTCAATCCAACGGCTTCCCTTCATCCACGAAGCTCTACGGAAGCTACGACGAGGTGTTGGATGACCCCGATGTCGACGCCGTGTACGTGCCGCTCCCCACGAGCCTACACCGCGAGTGGGCTGTACGCGCCGCCCAGAAGAAGAAGCACGTCCTTCTTGAGAAGCCCACCGCCCTCAACGCCGCCGAGCTGGACGCCATTTTGGGTGCTTGTGAGGCTAATGGGGTTCAGTTTATGGATGGTACTATGTGGATGCACCATCCCAGGACGCAGGGGATGAAGGAATTTTTGGCTGATACGCAGCGTTTTGGGGAGCTCAAATTTGTGAGTTGTTCCTTTCTTGTTTGATTATGTTGTTTTTCATCTTCTTTGCTGTTTGTGTAATTATCTGCGGTTTTTGTGTAATTGTGTTTTTGTTGGTGGGCGTTCATCATGATTTTTGAGTCCCTGTTGCATTCAATTTCCGACATTTCGAATGTGTGGTTTTATTTTATTGGGAAATTTTTACCAAGGTATGCCCAGTCTTAGAAACATCTAATCTCTGTATTAGTAGAGTATTTTAGAATTTAGAGTTCCTCTCAATATCAAGAGCTGATAGCCTGATATAGTCTCCCTGTGATTG
Organism: Mesembryanthemum crystallinum; assembly: GCA_030267885.1. Lineage (NCBI taxonomy): Eukaryota > Viridiplantae > Streptophyta > Magnoliopsida > Caryophyllales > Aizoaceae > Mesembryanthemum > Mesembryanthemum crystallinum. The sequence goes on along the minus strand of BSSO01008403.1, from coordinate 8,461 downwards.
ATTGATACTTATCGGTTTTTGAACTTGCTGATATAAACGAAATCCAAATAAGTAATGCAGCGTCAAATTTCTTAGTTGTATCCTCTCGATAGTGTAAATCCGCCGATAGCACCGATATACAATTGATTATGTGGCCGACACGGCTTAGAAACATCTGATACAACATATATATGGCTTATTGAAATCAAGTTTAGCTGTGACTTGTTACATCATCCCTGTAACACTATTACACTACTGTGTGATGATGTCACGACTATTAATGTAATCATGACCAAACCCGCGTTTCTCTTCCTTGGTGAAGAGATTCTAGCATGAGTTTGCTTGGTGACCTATTACTCAATCCTTGTAAAACTATATTGAGAGTTATCATCGCACAACTTGATGTCTTGGACAACATGGATTCCTTTTATTATTCTTAGCTTTGTGTACTTAATTAAAGTGGGCCGTTGCAGTTGACAAAAGATTAGAATTTGTAGGATCAACAACTAGTTTGGGTTGAAGTTTGGGAAGGGAATATAAATAAGTGATAATTATCAAGTGAATGTTGCTATATCTTTGTTGAAGTTGTTTCAGATATGTTCTTTGTAACTTCAACTCCTTTCTGCACCCCTGACAACTCTTTCCAAACAATTAGTCACAGTTTCCAAGTTTGAGTTGAATTTTGGAAACGGAATCAAAACTAGTTATAACTTAAAATTGAATATCTTGTTTCAAATTTGTTCTTAGTAACTTCAACTAGCTTGTACAATTTGCACTTCCTGACAACTCATGCCCTACCACGTGCCACATTCCCATAAAACCAATATCCTATGTTCTTATGTTCAAGAACCTCAAAGACTTCTTAATGATCATTGATTGCAAATGATCGGAAACACTGATGAATCACATAAGCATTGGAAACAACATTCTGAGCAAGCCAACAAAAGCTACGCAACCCTATCGAATTTGCTAGTTCATGTAAACCCAGGAGATAAAAGGACCACCATAATGTTAAAGATCATTAGTACAATAATCAAAATCCTTAGAATCCTAAAATGGGCAAGCCAGGGAGAGAATCTTTCCTTGCAACTCATAACTATCAACAGAATCTCCTAACAACAAGGGAGAAAATTAATTGACTTAGAGATTTGAGCTAAGTCAGACCATTGCATCCTTCTAGCATCTTGAGCGTTAGAGCCAGAGACAAATGTTACATAACCCTTCTACTTGTCAGAATTTGTAGGGAAATAACTATGCTAGTGATCAGATGTCCTGAGAAGCTGCTGAACTCCGAACTTAACTGCCAAAACCACCAGTTACTCCCTTTGTAATGAAAGCCTATAATTCTAGTAAAACCAAAAGATGAATAGTACCTAAAACTATTTTTGTTGATTTATGCTTTTAACACCTGTCTCACTTAAGCCATTTAAAAAAAAGGGGAGTAATAGCTTTGACCCTCTTGGCGATCACAAAGTTCACTTAAATCCCTCACATTCTGTTGCAGATAGGCAGTGGAGACTATTCAATATAGAGCCCTGCGCACCTTCCCTAAACCGATTGTTAATGGCTGCAATATACTCCCTCTGTCCCTTAAAGATTGTAAAATTTTCTATTTTTGGATGTCCCAAAAACTTGTCAAGTTTCTAATTTGCACAAATAAATTTCAATGTTGATTGGGTGAAATTTAAAATCATAGTGGAAGACAATACAATAAATGATGTTCGCTTGTTTTTTTACCTTCCCTATACTTGACAATCTTTAAGGGACAGAGGGAGTATTATCTTTCTTGTGTTTGAGATAGGACCACCGGCTGCACGCCCTGAATGTATAAGAAACGAGACTGCACATGAGATCAATGAATTCTTTTTCAACTTAAGTAGATTATCCATAGTGAGGTTTTTCCTCATAGGCTCTGTTATCTAATAGCCGTTCCCTTTCCCCATGATGCTCTAATGCAGCAGACAGTAATTTCCTGACATCTTCCGAGCAGGGGTGATAGAGATGGTATTCCCGTTGTTAAGAAGCTGGTGATCCATTTATTGCAACAGTTACAGAGTTATGTTTGGTTTCCCAAGTATCTGCTCAACTAGACTGCTCGCTAGAGTAGTAGTATGTTATTAATATTTGTAGGTGCAACTTGTGGTTCATTACTTTCCACATCTTGAATATTGATTCGTCAGGGGTAGGGGGAGCTATAATGTTTTACATTCTTAGACAGCGAATTTCCAAACTTTGAACTATGCCCAATAATTAAAAGATGCTTACATTAAATTTGGAAGCCATTCCCATAGGGCTGTATATGACCAAAGATGACTTTGCTGTTTTGAGCTTGGTTTGAGTAGTTGTAAGCTGAGCTTGCGCTCAATCAAGCTCTGGAAATAGAGCTCAATTATTATTGAACTTGAGCTCGGTTAGGCTCAGCTCGTTTCGAGAATGAGCCTAGCTCCAATCAAGTCCAAACTAAGCTTGTAAAAATCCAATTTCAAATTTCAAATTATATTTAATCAAAATAATTGTATTCTAATTGAGCTTAATACAAGCTTGATCGAACTTTGTCAATTATAAGACAAACGAGGTGAAGAGAGTGTTGATTGAGCTCTGCTCTTCCCTCAGGGGGTGTCTCGTGAACCTTGCTTTGACAAGAAAGTAGTTTTACAAAGAGGATACATCTCATTTCTAATTACTCACTTGAGTTGTGTGGGCATTATTTACAGATCACCATTTTCTCCGCTGTTGGGTGGCATAAACAACTAAACTTGGAAGCATCACTCCCTCTCTCCCCCATCTCCCCTTTCCCGCATTATTTAAAAANAAAACCTGAGAGAAGCCACCCACATCGGGTTCTATGGTCCTGGGTAATTGAGCTTTGGCTGTCTCAGAGGCTTTTTCTATCCATGACTTTTTTTCCCTTGTTTACCAATTTTTTATGAAGTCTATTTTTGTGTCTTCTTTTAGGATTGCTTTTTGGTCTCAACTTATACAAATTGCTGTTAGTCTTTCCAATTATCATTGATAAATTTGTTAAAGAAAGCAAAATAGGATCTAGGCTTTGCCTAGAAATGAATGTGATGCTTTAGAAATTAACGTGGAATGTAATTAGATGGGGTGTTTGGTTGGTAACTCGATTTTGAAATTGGGTTTTGAGATGATTTTATACATGAATGAATAAGATAATTATGTACTTGGAATTGAGCCCAATCCAAGGTCTATAAAATTCTTAACATGGAGGATTTCAAATGACAGCCCACCACCTTGGCATTTGAATTTTATATCTCATTCCTTTTCCCTTGGCCTTTAAATTCTAAAGCCTTGTCACTTAGTGTAAAGGCTAAAATTTCTAATCAAATTCAGAATTTCAAATCCAACTACCTAATACAACATATAGGTGAAACTTACGTGCTTTGGAAAACAAGCAAAGTGCATTCTCTGTCTCTCATTGCTCAGTTCGTGTTCAAAGATTGAGTGTTCTGAGTGTAGATGAGTAGGAGTTGTGCTGGTAGTAGTGAACACTGGAGGGCTGTTAATGTTATTTTTGTATTATATCTATTGTTTTGAGTACCTCAAGTTGTTGGGGAAAGAGGGAAACAGTAAAACAAAGGTATTTGACACTTGTGGAGCTGATTGTCTGTTGTCCATTTCACTATGTGTTTCTAATAGCTGACTTTCTTTATCAGTGGAAATCCTATCATGTTAGTTGTGATTAGGAGCCATGTGTTTCTAATTGCTGATCTTCTCGGACGATCACGTGTCAATTCTGGTGGAGTGCAACAGTTATGCTCATATCACTGGTTCTTGGGGTCTCTATCATTTATTGTACTTGGTTTGCTTCAGCATACTTAAAAGAGGGGGGGGGGGGGGAAGATAAATTATGGAATTCATTTTGACTGGATTCTTGACATAGGCTGTTTTGGAAGTGATGTATGCCTATTTCTTATTTTTCTCTTTATCTCTATGTTTCATTTTACATTGTGTGGAATGCGCGATATGAAATGTTTAATGAGGTCATGCCTACAGAGCTGATGGCGGATTTTTATCCTGTTAATTTATTGAAGTATGTCTCTTCTCTTTATGTTTTTCTTTCAATTCCGTTGATTCTCGATAGCGTGGCCGTGGAATAGTCTTCTTGTCAATCTATTTTTCTTCTATCTACAGCGTATTGTTAATTATCTTTGATTAAGATTAGATGTGCAAGTGACTGAAAAAATGGGTTCTCTGTGCGGGAAAAGGATACTCTGTTTGATGGTCTTTAGGTGAAATTCAAGCTAACAGAATTGGGTTTTGTGGAATAATTCTTGAAATATATTCATGCATTTACTTCTTGTTTTTTGTTAAGCTGTTCGTATTGGAGGGTACTATTCTGAATTCATTCTTGTTGTTTCCAGATACAAACATGCTTCTCTTTTGCTGCTGACAGTGACTTCCTTGAAAACGACATCCGTGTGAGACCAGATCTTGATGCCCTTGGTGCTCTGGGTGATGCTGGCTGGTACTGCATCAGAGCAAGCCTATGGGTCGCAAACTATGAACTGCCCAAGTCTGTGACTGCTCTGAGAAATCCAGTTAAAAACAAAGCAGGGGTAATATTATCTTGTGGGGCTTCTTTGCATTGGGAGGATGGGAAAGTAGGGACCTTTCACTGCTCCTTTCTGAGCAACCTAACCATGGACATAACTGCTATTGGCACAAAGGGAACCTTGCATATCACTGATTTTATCATCCCACACAAAGAAAGTACTGCCTCGTATTCAACCTTGTCCGAAGCTTGGTTCACAGACATGGACTTGGAATGGAGCAAACAACCAAGTGAGCACATCGTCAATAACGATCTTCCCCAGGAGGTTCTTATGGTAAAGGAGTTTTCTGCATTAGTGGATGGTATAAAACGGCATGGTTTGGCCCCGGAGAAGAAGTGGCCGGTTTTTAGTCGGAAAACGCAACTCGTAATTGATGCTGTTGCTGCTTCCATTGACAGAGGGTTTGAGCCAGTTGAGGTTTATCAATAAGCTATTGCTGTATGTTGTTAAAAGTTTCAATCTGCAGTCTTTTCTTTTTGTTTCATTGGGTGATAAGTAGAGTGGTCGGTAATCATGCTTAGCTTCCTTTGTTTTGTACTCTTATGTATAGCCTGTATGGAGCTACTGGAACATGGGAGTTTTTATTTTGATCATTGATCATCATCTTCCCACAGTACATTCACAATGATGTTTGGTGGGTTCTCAACCCAACTAGCATTCTTCATGAGCATTCGAATTTATTCGAGGATGATATGAATATAGTAAAAAGAGATTACACTCCCTTTGGGTGCCCCACATAGCTCCGTCAAACCTGCTCTAGGTCAACATGGAGGAGTTAAGTTGCGAGATGTGACCCAGCAATAAGGAATTGGAACTAGGATAAATTTTTGGCGCCCCTCGGCAATATGAATGTAGTATTTTGTAAGAGTTAACGAAAATGTTCCAATAGTTAGGAATATCGTGTCACCATGAGGTTGAAAGTTGGATTATTGTTGTGATTTAATTTCACTTCACTGATTTGCAATTTACAATCTAAACTTTCCACCATTGGTATGATTCCACTTCCTTGCGACAAACTGGAAACAAAGTTCAAAATTTCTCTTAAAGTAGTGTTTGGGAGTGGATTGAAATTCCAAATTTGATGAAGCTTTTGGCACAGTTGGTATGATAATTCACTAGAATATAGAAGCCAAAGGGATGAAAGGAAGGAGAATGATTTCAATGACAAGGTGATGGGGTGTCATCTAAAATTCTTTAATTTTCAACCTCTAAAAGGCCATGGATTGGATCAATTGCAGGGTTCATAATGGTCTTATTCATTTATGAATAAAATCATCTCATATTCAGATTTCAGAAGAACATAGAAACTAATTGTCTTATTGTTTTCACCTGACAATCTAGATTTTAGAAAACTGAAGAGCAAAACTTTTCAAAGAGAGACAAGAAGGGAAACGGAAAGAGTTGCCTTATTTGTTTTCATTGTTGTGGAAATAAGGAAAGATTTAATAATGCACATTGCACAGTTGATTATGTGAAAGCAAGGGGCGGCAATCCTACTCGAAAGTAATGTAGACCGATCAGCTTTATGGTATCTAATTGAATGGTTATGAATTGAATATGAATATAAGTTGATTCAATATCGATGATGTTCGATTGACAACTATTATTCACTCAACCGGTGAATATCCATATCTATTTTTTATTTTTTATTGTCAACTACATTAATAACCTAGTATACACACTTTATTTCATATGAGAGAACCTAAATTCGCAAGTTAAATATCCCTTCTAGTGAGCGGTACTCGTAGTATCGATGACAATTACTAATTGGTTAATTTAACTTACTAACTTATACCCGTGCTATATGTGGCGATGATGGGTTAAACATCCATGTTGTTCTTGGTGAGGAGTGAAATATAAGGAAGATGGAATGAAAATTGACATTAATTAGCTATGGGTAAAATAAAGGGATGGCAGAATAGGAACTCTTTTTAAAAAATTGATTGGAATTTGGTAATGAGTAACATTATACATTAAAAGTGTCTTAAAAAGTAATTTATGTAAAAAATTAAAAAAAAAACAAATCTAAAATAAGAGAAAATAAAAATAAAATAATATAGATGCATGTTCCCAAAAAGTACATAACAAAAGGTAGTGCCTCGCAAATTATCCTATTAGATATAAGTATGACTCCACCCAATTTATGTTCTGTCTATGGGCATTAGTGAATACAAGGCTTGACTTTAAATATTAATATTTTATTATTAGGTGTAATCATAATATTTTAATTAAAAAAGAAATGCCATGTATGACCAGCAGTGTGTATTCAAGACCAAAATATTGTTGTGGAAAAGTTTCAAATGTAGTGTGTCAGGTCATCTGGTGAGTTTCAGCACACATGTATATATGAACATAGTTTGGATTACTTTGATGGACCACACAAGCAAAATATAGGTTAGACCTGGGTTAACCAGGAAGAAACGTTGGCACAATCGTAAAGGACGACAGAGGGACGACAATAGGCAAAGTAGAGGTAAGATTTACATGTCTAAATCATTTGGCTAATAAGTTGTTCATAAAGAAAGATCTGGTTTACTTGAGATTGATGACGATTGAAACTTGAGAAAGCACGTCAATAAATTCAGTGGCATCATCACCCAATTGGGCACATAGAAGGAGAAATTGAAGGCTGAGAACAAGCCTTGATGTTGTTGGTTTCACTTACAAAGAGATTTAACATCATCATGACCTATCTTGTACTGTGGGACAACACACATCGTTAGCATAGACGATACCGCAAAGGTACTTCTTGAAGCTAACATCAACTTCGTGAAACAAGGTGCGGATGGCTTGTCCACAATTGATGGAGCACTCGGTGAAGGGCGTGGCGGGAGATCCAAAGGAAACTCTAAAGCATAGCTCTGGGATCAAGTACTAGTGCTTCTATTGTGATGGCGAGTTGTAGGTTCAAGCGACGTGTCCAAACGCAAATGAAAACTTGAGAGCAATTAAGGAAGCGAAGGAAGTGTTAGCTTTTGGGCTCACAGTGGAGAGTGAAGGAGATCTCTATTCTGTTGAAAAAGGGATCATGTGCCCATGGGTCCTAGATTGAGGTTCTTTTACCCACAAGTGCAATAGGAATTAAGTTGAGTTCTTGACTCATGACATGTGAGTGGAATACAATCAACCTACCTAACAACAAATATGTAAAGGTTGAGGTTGTTGGTGGTTGTCATGTTAAATGGGACTTTTTAATAGACACCATTGCCACTTGAATATTTAAAGTAGCTCCAGCGACAATTATTGGATCTTATAAAAACATGACTCGTACACATTAATCCAAATATCCATCAAAACGCCAATAATACTTTCTCCCAATTTCTTCCAATTATTCTTGTAATCTCTAGTTGGTCGGATGTTTAAGTAACTTAGTCATGGTTAAAAAAATGGGAAAAAAAAAAGGTTGAAATTTTAACAAAATTAATTTTGTCCAGAATTTTTAATCGAAATTGTAGAAATTCGACCAATGAGCATGAGTCACTGTATTTTATTTAATTTGTTGTTGGTAAGGAGGAACTTGATCATTACTAAAAGGCATCTCCTAACGCATTTGTGTAGGTACTTTATTTCATAAGATTTGAACCCTCGACTTACTATGTAAAGCTATGACTTTTTTTGCTAATAGAGCAAACACTTCTTGTGTTTATTTAAAACTAATTTTGAACAAAGAGAGTTAACCACACTTTAAACCTAAAATTTACCACAATTTTGGTTTAAGGATCTCAAGTTTCATTTGTTGATTTGAGGACCTCTATTTATATCTTAGATTAAACTACCCTCACAGGGCATTTGGTATGTGGGATTAAGAATTTGGGAATTAGTAAGTGGGAATGGGAGTTTATTTTAGGGATGGGGAATTCAATTAATAATTCTCACTCCCTTGTTTGGCATGTAGTGGGAATAACTTG
>BSSO01008402.1:0-10171 GCA_030267885.1 Mesembryanthemum crystallinum | reverse complement strand
GGGCGAGAGTAGTACTAGGATGGGTGACCTCCTAGGAAGTCCTCGTGTTGCACCCCTTTTTTGATTTTTGATATTTTTTTTAGTTTTTATTTTCGACATTTAAATAAAGAAAAGCATAATGGTTATTGAGTTTCGAATCAAAATGGGAAAACGTTGGATTAACGGAGTGAAAACCGGGGCTGTGTCTTCTAATTCGTTAAAACAGACGAGCAGAGCATGGGTTAAAAGATTATTCACCGCAATAGTTCAATGGGTGCGATCATACAAGCAAAAATGCACCGGATCCCATAAGAACTCTGTAGTTAAGTGTGCTTGGGCGAGAATAGTACTAGGATGGGTGACCCCCTGGGAATTCCTCGTGTTGCACCCGTTTTTTGATTTTTAATATTTTTATTTTATTCTTATTTTCGACATTTAAATAAAGAAAACCATAATGGCGATTGAGTTTCAAATGAAAATGGGAAAACGCCGGATTAACGGAGTGAAAACTGGGGTTGTGTCGTGTAAATCGTGAAAACAGATGAGCAGAGCATGGGTTAAAATATTAGTCGCACAATAGTTCAATGGGTGCGATCATACAAGCACTAATGCACCGGTTCCCATCAGAACTCTGCAGTTAAGCGTGCATGGGTGAGAGTAGTACTAGGATGGGTGACCTCTTGGGAATTCCTCGTGTTGCACCCGTTTTTTGATTTTTAATATTTTTATTTTATTCTTATCTTCGACATTTAAATAAAGGAATGCTTAATTGCGATTGAGTTTCGAATGAAAATGGGAAAACGTAGGATTGACGGAGTGAAAACCGAGGCCGTGTCTTGTAATTCGTGAAAACAGACGAGCAGAGTATCGGTTAAAAGATTATTCGCGCAATAGTTCAATGGGTGCGATCATACCAGCACTAATGCACTGGATCCCATCAGAACTCCGCAGTTATGTGTGTTTTGGGTGAGAGTAGTAGTAGGATGGCTGACCTCCCGGGAAGTCCTCGTGTTGCACCCTTTTTTTGATTTTTAATATTTTTTATTCTTATTTTCGACATTTAAATAAAGAAAAGCATAATGGCAATTGAGTTTCGATTGAAAATGGGAAAACATAGGATTGACGGAGTGAAAACCGTGGCTGTGTCATGTAATTCGTGAAAACAGACGAGCAGAGGATGGGTTAAAAGATTTTTCGTACAATAGTTTAATGTGTGCGATCATACCAGCTCTTATGCACTCGATCCCATCAAGTCCGCAGTTAAGCGTGCTTAGGCGAGAGTAGTACTAGGATGGGTGACCTCCTGGGAAGTGCTCATGTTGCACCCCTTTTTGATTTTTAATATTTTTTTTATTCTTGTTTTCGACATTTAAATAAAGGAAAGCATTATGGCGATACAGTTTCGAATGAAAATGGGAAAACGTCGGATTAACGGAGTGAAAACAGGGTTGTGTCTTGTAATTCGTGTAAGCAGACGAGCAGAGCATGGGTTAAAAGATTATTCACACATTAGTTCATTGGGTGCGATCATACCAGCTCCAATGCACCGGATCCCATCAAAACTCCGCAGTTAAGCGTGCTTGGGCGAGAGTAGTACTAGGATGGGTGACCTCCTGGGAAGTCCTCGTGTTGCACCCCTTTTTTGATTTCTAATAATTTTTTTTTAATTCTCATTTTCGACAAGTAAATAAAGAAAAGCATAATGGCGATTGAGTTTGGAATGAAAATTGGAAAACGTCGGATTAACGGAGTGAAAACCGGGGTGTGTCTTGTAGTTCGTGGAAACAGATGAGCAGAGCATAGGTTAAAAGATTATTCGCGCAATAGTTGATGTGTGGGCATCATCAAAAAACAACACAAGGAACAACGCAGGGAACATGTCCACCAGCAACCAAGGGAACAACACTTGGAGCAATTTTTGGTAGGCTGATTTGTTCCCAATAATTACTTGGGCAGCAAGGAGTGCGATTTTTGGCAATTATGGACGTGGACTTGTGTTGATATTTTAGTAGGTTTATGAGTCTTTATTTAGTTTCCTTATTATGATAAGATTTAGTTAAAATAAAATAAAAATCAGATTTTGGTAAGTTTCCTAAAGCCATTAGGGCTCTTATGTTAGTGTCCTAATTAAATTAGGAGATCTTTTTATTATCTTTTATTTTCAGATTTTTATTAGATGATTCTAGAGAATTTCGTGCACTATATAAGCACGTTTAGGGGTTACTTTCAGCGTGTGTGATTGAGAAATAAAATTCAGCTTTTCTTTAAATCAGTGATTGATTAAAAAACCGTTAGTTTTAGTGATTGGCTAACATCTTCGATTTAGTGATTGAATTGAAACCCTAAGTTTCAGTGATTGGCTTAGAACCCTAGTTCTTGCTGAATTAAATTTGAGTGATTCGTTTAATTCACAAGTCCATATCCCGTTTGTTTTCATTTCATTCATAAATCTACCAACAAAAACTCATAATACCCTATTATCCACCTTGTTACCCTTCCGCATACGCATCAGAAACGAAAATAAGGTGGATAATAGGGTATTATGAGTTTTTGTTGGTAGATTTATGAATGAAACGAAAACAAACGGGATATGGATTTGTGAATTAAACGAATCACTCAAATTTAATTCAACAAGAACTAGGGTTCTAAGCCAATCACTGAAACTTAGGGTTTTAATTCAATCACTGAATCGAAGATGTTAGCCAATCACTGAAACTAACGGTTTTTTAAATCAATCACTGATTTAAAGAAAAGTTGAATTTTATTTCTCAATCACACAAGCTGAAAGTAACCCCTAAACGTGCTTATATAGTGCACAAAATTCTCTATAAACATCTAAGAAAAATCTGAAATTAAAGATAATAAAAAGATCTCCTAATTTAATTAGGAAACTAACAAAAGAGCCTTAATGGCTTTAGGAAACTTACCAAAATCTGATTTTTATTTTATTCTAACAAAATCTTATCATAATAAGGAAACTAAATAAAGACTCATAAACCTACTAAAATATCAGCACAAGTCCACGTCCATAACTGCCAAAAATCGCACTCCTTGCTGCCCAAGTAATTCTTGGTAACAAATCAGCCTGCCAAAAATTGCTCCAGGTGTTGTTCCCTTGGTTGCTGGTGGGCCTGTTCCCTGCGTTGTTCCTCGTGCTGTTTTTTTGATGATGCCCACGCATCAATAGTTCAATGGGTGCGATCATACCAGCACTAATGCATCGGATCCCATCAGAACTCCGCAGTTAAGCGTGTTTGGGCGCACTACAACAAATCATCACTTATGCCACAGGTACAATCGTGGCACAAGATCAAAATTCTCATGGCTGTGCTATCTAGCCACGGAAATATTGGCATACATGAGCTGTGGCACAAGCGAGCGTGGCAAGGAGGTTGCCACAGGAAAAAAAGTCTCGTGGCATAAATCATCTTTGTTGCCACGGATATATCTGTGGCGAATACTAATCTCTTGCCATAAGTATAGTCGTGGCAAGAAAACTATACCTGAGATGCTCTACCAGCTACGACTGCAACTGTGGCAAACGGCAATGTGCCATGGGCTAGCTACCTATACTGTCACGAATGTAACCGTGGCAAGATATATGGATGTTATATCAACTTGTATGGCCAGTTTATAGTGCCATCCATCAGCTCTTCAGTAAAAAAATTTATTCACTTCTTAAATAATTAAATTTGTTATTCGCGGGTGGTATTAAATTTTTTGTACATGAAGACTGGGTTTGTAAAACTCTCTCTCTCTCTCAAGAACACCTTCACGATTTTTTATTGATTTCCGCCGTGAAGAAGCGTGGCCGACCCCCGAAGAACTCACAGACCTCTGCATCCTCTTCAACTCCAACAGATGGATCGAATGAGGGGCCAATCTTGGCAAAGGATGGGGGATTGAAGCTTTTGGATGAAACCCAGAAGAATGGTCCAAAATCGCCATTGAAATTGGGGGATTTCCTTAGGCCCGAATTTGTAACATCGAAGGTGCTAGGTAACCCTAATCATGTTCCTTGTAATGTCAATGATGAATTGGAGAAACTTGGATTCTCATCTGAGGATGAACAAAGTCAATCGGTTATTGGTAATGAACATGATGATGTGATGTTGAATAATCCTACAATTCCTGATGAAAATGTGAATAATACTGCATCACTCAATGTGAAATCTGCTAAACATTGGAGAAACTTGTATGCTAATAATAGGAACCTTGATCAGGGGATGAAACTTGAGTATATTCCATGTAATTCTGAGGAAGTTTGCTTTGATATGGATGATGTTGAGACTGACTATTGGCACAATACCTTGGTGGGTTTTGTGGTTGGGGGTAACCCAAAGATGAATACTATTAAGGAGTTCATTGCAAAAAAATGGGCTCATGTCTCACCCCCTCAGATTCTTCCTCATAGTAAGGGATGGTATTTTTTGAGATTTGGATGTGATGATGATATGGAGATTATTTTGAAAGGGGGACCTTGGGTTATTGGGGGTAGAACTTTTCTACTTAAGCCTTGGACACTAGCTTTTTGCATTGAGAGGGAGGAAGTCACAAAGGTTCCTGTGTGGGTTGAATTCCCTTCACTAGATGTCCATTTATGGTCAGCACAGGGGCTAAGCAAGTTAGCTAGTTAGATTGGGACTCCTATGGTAGCAGATAGGTGTACAACATGTAAAGAGAAAGTGTCATATGCAAGGGTCTTAGTTGAAGTTGATGTATCAGAGCCACTTAAAACTACTATACCAATCACAACTCCTGTGGGGGTCAAATTGGTTCAACAAGTGGTTTATGAGTGGGTCCATTTCCATTGCAAACTTTGTCATCAACTGGGGCACTTAGAAGAGAGATGCAGACTAAAGAAGAAGAAAGAAGAGAAATCAGTGCAGAAATGGATTAGGGTTGGTGCAGAGATGACTGAATTAGAAGAAGGGCAGAAGGATGATAAGGCAGCAGAGCAGAGAAAAGAAGTGGCACCAGTAGTGTCAGAATCTGGGAATCTCAAAGATGAGGGGTCAGAACTTCAACAAATTGCGGTAGTTAGAGAACAAATAGAAGATAAGATGAAGGATCTTTGGTTCAAGTCTGTCCCAACAAGGCATGTGATACATAAAAAGAAGACTCTATCTGCTCCTACAAAGGATAGAGTTGATCAGGGTATGGTCAGGGACAAAAAACCAAATGCAGATAAATCTTTCTTTCAGCTTATGGGAGAAGTAATGTTAGGTGATGATGACTCTGGTGATGATGATCACCCTGCACCTTATCCATTGAAATGATTGTAGCTAGTGGAAATATCAGGGGATGTAATGACCCCAATAAGGTACAAGAAGTGAAAACTTTCTTGGCCAGAAATAAGGTTGATGTTATTGGTCTTGTTAAGACTAAAATAAAGGAAAATAACACTACAAAATTGATGAAGAGTTGCCATAGATATCAGATGGTTTCGAACCATACTTACCATTACAATGGGAGAATTCTTGTGCTCTAGAACCCAGTTAATGTGATACTGAAGGTTTGTGCCTCATTTGCACAAGCTATACTTTGTGAAGTTGTGTTTGTTGATACACAGTTTACTTGTAGGTTAATTTTTGTCTATGCCAGTAATAATAGTGAGGAGAGGAAGGAGCTTTGGAGGAATATGGTGAATTGGGGTAACTGCCAGTTGCCCTTACTAGTGCTGGGTGATTTTAATGTGACACTTGCTGTTGAGGAGAGGCAGTCTATGGTTGGCCCCTGCATTCAAGATATTACAGATTTTCAAGATTGTGTTGAAGAGGCTGGTCTTGTGGATGTTCCTGCTACTGGTTTTCACTTCACATGGTCTAATAAACAACAAAGCAATGATAGAGTCCAATGCAAGCTGGATAGATTGATGTGGAATAGCAAATGGATGCTTAATGGCCCTTCTATTGTTGCATAGTTCTTACCACCAGGAGTGTCAGATCACTCCCCCTGTATTGCAAAAGTTGAAATAGAAACTCCCAGGCTGCTTATACCATTCAAATATATGAATTGCTGGTCTCATTCTAATGTATTCCTTGATGTTGTTAAACAGATTTGGAAGGTGCCTATTAATGGTTGTAAAATGTATATAATTGTTGAAAAGCTCAGAAGACTCAAGCCCCTGCTGAAGAAATTGCATACTGCAGAATTCAGCTCCTTAGCTGAAAGAAGAGCCAAAGGCCTAGAAGAATGGGATGCTGTTCAAAAAGCTTTGCATGAAGATCCTTATAATTGCTCTCTACAAGAGGAGGAGAAAGTTAAAGCAGCTACTTATGTGAAATATAAGAAGGCTGAACAGAGTGCAATTAAACAGAAGGCCAAGATCAGTAATATCCAGCTAAATGATGAAAATGAGGGGTATTTTCATGCTAAGATTGTAGAAAGGAAGGCTCAAGGTAAAATTAGCAGCATTAAGGATATAAATGGTGATATTCAGAGAGGTCATAGAGGGGTCTCTCAAGCCTTTATGGATTTCTATATGAAACTTTTGGGGCAAGCTACAACAACTGCAGCCTTTGAGGCTGAGGAGTTCAGGGGAGCTAGTGTGCCTGAAGAGATGAAGCAAGCACTTTGTAGAGCAATATCTTCAGTAGAGATCAAAGCAGCATTGTTTGCCATACCTGAAGACAAGTCTCCAGGTCCTGATGGTTACTCCTCAGGATTTTTTAAGGCTGCTTGGTCAGTGGTAGGGGATGATATATGTGCAGCAATTAAAGATTTTTTCAGGAAGAAAAAAATGCTCAAGCAGATAAATTCTACAATTATATCTCTCATTCCAAAGACTGAAACTCCTGAGAGTGTGGCTGCCTTTAGGACAATCTCATGCTGCACGGTTATCTACAAGACAATCACCAAGATTATTGCTGAAAGAATGAAGGAAGTTATGCCAGTGATGATAGGTGAAGAGCAAGCTGCATTTACAGAAGGGAGAAATTTGTTTGATAATGTCCTCTTAGCAAATGAGTTAATGCACAAGTATGATAGAAGAAGTATCTCTCTTAGAGTTATGATCAAGGTCGACATCAAAAAAACTCATGATAGTGTTGATTGGGATTCTTGGAAAATATGCTGAAGTGTGTGGGGTTTCCAGAAGAGTAAATAGCATGGATTATGACTTGTGTGACAACACCATCTTTTTCAATCATGGTGGATGGTAGCATGGAGGGCTATTTTCAAGGGAAAAGAGGGGTGAGGCAAGGAGATCCTATGTCTCTATACCTTTTCCTTATATGTATGGAGGGATTGTCTAGACCACTCAGAAAAGTGTGTGAACACAAGCAGTTCCAGTTCCACCCCAAGTGCTGCAGGCTGAAAATGAATCATTTAGCTTTTACGGATGATCTTTTATTATTTGTTAAAGGTGACCTTCCCTCAGTGATGTGCTTGGTGAATACACTGGATAGGTTTTCTGCTCTATCAGGTTTGATTGCTAACCCTCATAAAACCAATATCTATTTTGGTGGAGTAAATGGAGATGTTAAGAAGATGGTCATAGAGGCTACTGGTTTTGTGGGAAGCCACATGGTCTTTAGGTATCTTGGGGTGCCTTTGAGCACTACAAGACTCACCAGAGTAATGTGCCAACCCCTAATTGATAAACTGAGAAAACACACTAGTAACTGGGCTACAAAGTTACTTAGCTATGCTGGTAAGATTCAGCTCCTCAATTCTGTTTTGTTTGGTCTGAATAATTTTTGGTGTGCTACTTTTCTTTTGACAAAGGGGGTCATTGATGAGATCAATAACATTTGTAGGAGGTTTTTCTGGAACTCTCAGAATAAGAGAAGGTATGCTTTTGTGAGATGGGAACAAGTTTGTAGACCTTATGAGGAAGGGGGAGTGAACATAAAGGAGGTGCTAGCATGGAACAAAGCCCTATTTCTAAGATGGATTTGGGTTATAGCTTGGGGAAATAAGAATATGTTTACAGATTGGGTTAGTAAATACAAGCTAAAAGGGTGAGATATCTGGAGCAGTGGAGCAAAGGTTGGAGATACTTGGCAATGGAAAAACTATTGTATGTTAGAGACACTTTTATAGAGGAGAGTGGTGGTGTTGATAAAGCTAAAACTGTGATGCAGAGCTGGGGAGATAAAGGTAGACCTTGTGTTCAGGATATGTATGATGTCTTTAGAGACAAAGGAGATAAGTGCCCCTGGTATAGGACACTTTGGGATAATATGGGTGTTCCTAGGCATAGGGTGGTAGCTTGGATGGCTACTTACTCAAAACTGACCACACTTGACAACCTGCAGAAAAGAGGATGGAATATGGCAAATAGATGTAGCCTATGTTGCAAGCATGAAGAGTTAGCAGGGCACCTCTTCTTCACCTGCTATATTTATGCAAAAGTATGGGCTACAATACTCTTCTGGTTAGGCATTAGCAGACCCCCCATGAGTCTGAAGAATGAACTAAGATGGTATAAGCAACGTGTCAGGGGTATAGCAAGGCAACAGAAAGTTAAGAGGGCTGCGCTGGTAGCTGCTGTACGCGAACTGTGGAATGAAAGAAACAAGAGGACTTTTAAAGGGAAGCAAAGAACTATCCAGCAAATAGTTAATCAAATCATTTTCAATGTATGTGTGAGATTCTATAAAGGTTGTAATTACTGAAGGATGTAAGCTATGGTGTAGTATGTCTCTGTTTCTTCTTTACAGATTATATAGGTGGTGCTGTATTAGCTCAGGTGTGGGGATTGCATTGATCTCTATAGAACTCTTTGTAATTTACCACCATAGGGTGTTGCATTGACACCCTTTTGGAGATGGAATGAAGCTAACCATTTTTCGAAAAGAAATTTTTTTTTTTGTTATTCGCAACTAAAATTAGAAACATATAAATAGAAGCACAAACACAATAATAACACTGAATTTGATATACTATTATTAGTTTCAAATAAATCATCTCATGTTGGCGTATGTAATCGTATATGGGAAAAAACTACATACTCCTATTTCAATCCAAACAAACCCTAAGTATTTGGTTACACAAAACTTGTAGTAACTATCTAAAACTTGATATAACATATGGACACTGCACTGCTTCATATTAACAAGATAGGAAATAATTCAATAGTATTGTAATCCATCATGTTTAACCTGCAAGCACAAGGTAGTAAACCTCATCAATATGATTTTAGTGAATGAAACTCAAACTAGAGAAAATAAAATATAATTTAGAGTTTGAAACCATCCAAATCGCTATATAAAAATAAACATACACAAAAGAAAAATAAAAATAAAAGGAACCCCAGTAGCATTTGTCGCTACTTGGCACTTGCAGCAAGTGCCACAACAGCATGAGTAGAGCAGAAAGTCTAACAATAGATCATATAGAAGCCATGATCAACATACCCACACTAAGACGCGCACACATGAGTAATACACAACAAAGAAAAGAAAAAAAAAAAGAAAACGAAAGCCAATAGCGCTTGTCAGTTGTAAGGAGTACAACAGCAGCAGGAGCAGAAGTAGCAAATGTAACAATAGAGCATACAGGCCCTCATCAAGTCCAGAAAGTTATAACTTGGAGTTGTTCTTGCTCAAAATTCTAACTCAGGAACTATTTGTATACATATTGATAACCCCGCAAGTGCACGGAAATATCGAAGTAATATAAAAAGTATTCGTATCCACAGGGAGTGACGATTCCAAGTACCAAATACCACACCTTCGATTATCTAAGCTAATCAGTCGCAGGGCAAAAATTATATAGCTAACAAACTAATCACTAACAGGGAATAAATCAGGAATAAAAAGGCCTAGGGTTGATTTCACTTAGCTAAACTGATTAAATGAAGGGATAAAACAAACCAGCATGCCAAATCGATTATTGCAAAGACGGATAAGGACACCTAAAACTCTCTTTGGAATGGTTTTAGGCCAAATTCAACTATGTAAAACCACCTATTTTCATGGGATTAAACAAGTCAAAAGCATTAAGAACAAAACTAATCCTATTGTCCACAAGATCTTTTAATCTACTTTCGTGATTATCAAATCAAGGCAGTTGATGGAAATCCAACAACTAATATTCCCCTTTCGATTTGATACTAGTCGTCTTTAGTTAAAGCATGAACCTTTTTTCAAGAACAATTAATAACATGAATCTCTAACAATCACATACAATAGATCTCTATGGCATGCCAATAACAATTTATCCCAACATTCAATCAAGTTTGTTT
>BSSO01008401.1:0-10172 GCA_030267885.1 Mesembryanthemum crystallinum | reverse complement strand
TTGAATTTGATTAATAATGTATGATGCTTCATTATGTGCCATTAGATAATAAAGAATTAGGAAATGTAGAACGATTAGGAAAAAAAGATATTTCCTAAAAGAATCAGGAAATAAAAAAAATAGAAAAAGGGCAAAGTTGGCAAATTTTTTATGGGGATGTTGTATTTATTAAGTGAGGTGTTGTATTAAGGCGAACTGAATATATATTCGGTTTTAAAGACATTAATGAGTGAAATTACACAAAAACTTTTATGAGGCGGCCTTATACATAAGACCTGGTACTTTAAAGAATAAAAGGTGGTACTTGCTACTCCACCAAGTATCGAAAATACCACCTTTTCTTCTTTCAAGTATCAGCCTAATCTATGAGACCACCTCATACATGAATAATTAGTGAAATTATTTGTCATAATTTAGTTGCAAAAACTTGAATTTGAACCCAAATTGAGGAGCTGGTAGATTGAATTCAATAGTCCTATCAACACTAATATTCATATAGCTCTCAAAATTAGCCATAAAATTGATCTAAACATTGCTGCCAGTTTATCACGTCTAATGGATTTGCATGCATTGCTAGCTTAGGTTATACGGTACAACAAACATCAATTGACTATCATCTTCACTCTCTATAGTTTATGGTAACATAATAAAGTCTATAACTTAGCAGCACTTTGAAAGAGTACTTCACATCATGAACAATTTCATGTGTTTCCTCTTCAGCTTTGCTTTTCAGCAAACTTCCTATAAGGCTTGAGCAAAAACTGTCGAAGCAGATGCGAAAAACCCTCCTAAGCAGCATGATGGGTAGTTTATACTATGATGCGCACACACACAATTTATATAAATGTGCAAATTATTTTTACAACCAGTTCATTACCCATGAAATGTAGGAAGCAAATCCTTCGACAAACAGGATGTCACCCTGTTTACTTCGTTCATAATAATCCGAATGGAAAATGTTGGTTTCCATACCCAGAGCAATTTCCCGGGCCAACCTTGCTACAATAAATATCTGATTACATAAGCCACGAAAATAGAAATCGCAGCGTACAATTAGGTTTTAGGGGGGAGGCGATGAATTGTTGATGTTTAATATGAAGAAACACATTTGCAATTACTGAAACGCCTCCAACTAGCGACTCTGGTACCCAACAGATTGAATGCTTCTCCCAGCTTCAAGATCAGCAGTATGTAAGTACGTCTGCACATAGTAGATAATTAACCATTAATAACTGCTTAATAGAGATTAAATGAACTTGATAAAAACACTTCCATGTAATAACTGCATCTAACCTATAGCATTTATACCCCAAACCATTGGCATAGCTGATACACTAAAACAGAACCCAGTGGCGGTTCACAATTTACAAGCATTCAGAAACCCGGAAGGAGGATAGGAAGCTTAAATACTACAACACCAATAGAAACAACTGATATTGACAATGCAGAAGCAAATACTTTCTTGTGTCCTACAACATCAAGATCTCATGGCCACACATGCTTCCCTTCCCTCCTTGAGATCAAAACAACTTCAGCTCAAAGTTGTACTTTGACAATGGTGCTTTTATGGCAGCTACAAAATCCACATAATACAAAATGTAAATGCCAACAGAGATCCAAAGTTAATGAATTAGTATTGTATTAGTGGATGCTTAAAGTTTGTACTTTGTAGTGTAATATATACTGTTTAAAGTAATTTTCCTAGAGCTATGATCTTCCTTTTTTATGCTCTTTTTTGGCTGACTTGTTAAGCATAGACCATCTTCGTTCTATCTTTAAATTCCTGATAGGATTACGCTTGCACTGTCTTTGTGCATCTGTGAAGTTCTGTCCACACTCCACAAGCATACCAGCATGCAATGTTTTACAATATGCATCACTTCAAAGGCATTTTCAAACTTGCCACCATTCAACAAAATTATATCTCCCAAATCAACTATCACAGCTTTCGCATGGCTAAGGACATTGTAATAGCTGAAAAGTGAATTCCTAAAACAAATGCAAAAAGATCTGCTGATGGTCTGTAAGATAACCAAGTCACCATCAGTGAGAAAATATGGATAAAGAAAGAATATGGGTAAGATAGTAAGATACTACAATAGCAGCACAACTAGGTGCAGACCTAATGAGAGCGTGGTCCAGAGTCTGCAATTTAAGGAAGATAAAAATAGGAAATTTTTTTTAAAGAGTCCTAATTTTTTTCACTTACCTAGCTTCTTTACTGTTTGTGGATTCTGGAATGGGAAGGATAAGAAGATATCGAAGCGTAATGCAGTCTTCGCATATTATGGTGTGTTTGGCATGAGAAAAATGCGCGAGTTTTTACTGGGGTGCTGTATCTGCTGAGAAGTTGTGCAATAGGATCACTTACCTAGCTTCTTTATGGGCTACAAGTTCAAACTCATGGTATCGGTTGCAATCAGGGTAATGGTCGTGTCATTGGGAAAGCATACGGGTCTCACGTATCGGATTGCAATCATCATGCCGTAAATTTTAGTTTCAGACAATAGGCCTTTTATCGGCTATTAATCAGCCGGACTGGCCACGTACTAGCCATATCGGCCGTATCGAGCACCCCTTTACGTACCAGGATTCTCTGTATCGGAAACCCCAAAAACCGATACATACCGGCCAATAGGTCATGTATCGACAAATATTTGATACCCTCATGGGCTAGAGTGCAAGGGCGTTTGACAGTTAATAAGTTATACTAGGGCCAACTTGTAATTAGCTTCTATTTGGAGGACACCTTAACCTCTCTTCTTGTACTTTTGAAATCTTTTTACTACATGCTTTTTAGTTTTCTTTATGATTATATTATAAATGAATAAATAAGTTTCGCCACTCTTTCATTGCTTCCTTCACTCATTTTCTCCCTAAGAACAAAATGATGAATCTTCCCCTAATCGTTTTATTCCATACACATATTCGAGCAAGAATTTAGTTAACTCAACAATACATCAGGCAGAATAAAGTTAATAAGTTTCAAGAGTTCTCAAGAAAACAATCATGCATATAAAATTAGTTGACAACTTCTTGTGTTAATGTCATCCATTCCTCCTTCCCCTCCCCTTCTTTTCTCGTCCCCTTCTTCCTCTCCCTTGGTGACCACAAGCACAAGTGGTTTTTGGTTTTAGTCTCTTGGTGTCAGATTCAAAAAAAAAAATAATAATAAATAAAATAACTACGACAAAACTTCAACTTTAAATCAAATTCTATACAGAGTTGGAAAACTTTAAGAAAACCCTAAACTAGCAACTGGCAACCACCCCAAACAGGCCAACCACTAACTAAACTTGGTGGTCATTTGGTTCAATTCAGAAAGCAGAAGTTCACAGGAAAGTCCAATTTGCAGGAAGTAAAACTTCCTAGATTGCCAAAAATTGTTTCGATGACTATAAAACGTTCTACTTCTCGTCGGAAGTCACACTCACCTAGGGGGGACTAGGGTATGCAACTCTTCTATTGTGTAAGAAGAGAACTTCCAGTATTTTGTCAACCAAACAACTGCCAACTTCCTATACTAGAGAACTTACAGTCTTGTGTTTTTTTTCTTGTCGACCACACGACCACTTATAATCCACATTTCAGAAAGAATGTTCATCTGTCCCCAAGCAGACCACACCAAACAAGCGGCTAATGATTGGCCATTATGAACAAAAAAGTCAGTATTCCATTCCCAGCTATAGGATTAGCATTTTATTCCATAGGAATCAGAAATACATGGTTTTNACCATATTCTTACATAAATTAGTAAAAGATCAAAATGCTTTGACTGTGACGATATTTAGAGACAAAGATGAACAAAAAAGAAAAAAAAAAGGGGGGCAATGATCTTACGATTACATCCATAGTAATAGATATTTCCACAGGAAAATCATTATTGACTGCACTACTCATGATATCCAGTTAATCAATTTGGCAGAGAATTCCTCACAGATACAGAAGTTATCATCCTTTACATTGAATGTAAAGACAAAAGCAACAGGAACTAGATACGAACCTTCAAGTCAACCCCTTTTTCGTCTGTACTCCTTCCATTTATTCAATATATATGAGACTCCTTCCTGCAATGTAGCCTTCCTTCCCTCTTTGTTGTTCCATAGTTCAGTAATAATGTATCTCCCACTAGGGTTGTACTCATTAATTTCCTTCAATGCAGTTGCAACAGCATTGAATGCGTCATCACCCCACTCTCTCTTCAGGTCACTTAGTTTTTCATCATCAGGATCTATTATTTCCTGTACCAAGCAACTCAGAAGTCATTACGGCCTCAATACTGTATGAACACACCGAGGAAACATGTACCATACTCAGCAATTAGCCAGATTTAAGTTCCCCCGTATTCATGTAAAAGATGAAGTGCAAAAAACCACAACGCTTTTAAAGGATCCACTTCATCTACTACCGGTTCAAAACCTCCCTCAATAAGATCCAACACTATGAATCCTAGACAGCTATCAAACAAAAAATTATCCTTAACTCCTGATGTATAAAAGAATGCAGTGCGCGTAAGATAAACAGTCATACTATGGTGACCACAAATCACAGCGATAATTTGAGCAATGACACTTTGGTAAAGCTCAATGCGTCAATCATTACAAGACAGCTAGATCAATAAGTGAACACCGAGAATAAATTACCTTATGATCTTCATCAATCTGAATCACCTTAAATGGATGCCATTCAGGATCTCGAAGATACTCGTCCCACAAAGAGCACAGCTCTGCAGCTTTATCCTCAGCCATTTCTTCAGGAAACTTTCTTTTGCAAGCTACCTGGAAAACTGAACTATCCAATTCTCCCATCCTCTTGATACCAATATTCCCACGGTTGGACATTTCTTTCAAACCCTTGAGTTCAAGCAAGCATTTGTAAAGTTTGTGTTAGGAGTATGAAAAAGATAAGCTATTATGCATAGGATTATGTCAGAACTAGTACACTTTTCAAAGCTTACATTTATTAGTTCCTTACGAGCTTCCTGAAGCTCCTCATTGCTCATCCGCTCTTTGATAATGAGAGTCTGATTTAAGGATTCAACCCCCTCTAGATTTTCTTCCTTCTCTCGCAGATCTCTCAGCATCTCATCCACCTTTTCTATCACTTCCATATCTCCTTCATCTCCCACATGCTTCATAACATTTAATTTGCCTCTAAGTTGCTCAATTTCCAGCTCAAGTGCTTGCTTCGCCTCCAGCTGGTTTTGAAGTTGCAAAATTCGTTTGTGCAGATTCTCCTTTTGTTTCTGTTGTCAAAGTATGTCACAATTCAAATCAAATTTCAGAAACTTGCGAGGGAACATTACTATGTTATCATATAGCACTTCAGATTTGGAAACAATCACACTAACCTTCTGCTCTTCTACCAACTTCAGCACATTCTCATCAGCCATCAGTTGCACAACTGTCGCATGCTGAAGTGAGCTATTCCTCTCAGTATTCTGGAAGGAGCAAGCAATTGCTGTCAAATACTACAAAAACACTGGCTCCACAGAAAAAGGTTAAAGCTGGCAGACATAAGTAACACGCTTGAACTTATATGACACAAAGATTGGCCTGATGTATACAATTTTACTGAAAATATCATCGAGATATGAACATTTGCCCAAGCTAGAGCCTAAATCAAAACAGAAATTATCAAGTACTCCATCCCGGAGGGTGACAATCCACCATTTGATGATTAATAAAACATAGAAAAGCTATCAAAGACAACATGATGTGTGATAAGCAGCTACAACTGTTGATGAGTACTGATTACTAAATGAGATAGGTATCAATTAGAAAGAACTCTAAGAGTATGTTTGGCCAACTTTCTAGGTGGTTTAGCTTCTTCTTTTCACATCCCTCATCTCCCTTCCCCTTCACTTCTTCCTCCGCCATGGGCTTCTAAGAGACAAAATCAGAGTTTCAATTTTTAGCCCCAGTGTTTGGTTTCATAGAAATAACGAGGAGAGGGAAAGAAGAGATGTGAAAGGAAGAAGCTAACACTCTTAGCAACTGGGCCAAACGGGTTCTAGTGCAGGTAGTGCAGAATCAAATACCTTTTCGATGTCGTCTGAAAGCTTTTTCCTTTCACTTTCATTTCGGGCTTCACGCTTCTCCAACTCTTGCCCACGCAGCTCA
The DNA here is from genome assembly GCA_030267885.1 of Mesembryanthemum crystallinum. Taxonomy (NCBI): domain Eukaryota; kingdom Viridiplantae; phylum Streptophyta; class Magnoliopsida; order Caryophyllales; family Aizoaceae; genus Mesembryanthemum; species Mesembryanthemum crystallinum. The sequence continues at coordinate 4,050 of BSSO01008401.1, read as the reverse complement.
AGCTCAGTCTTCTGAGATTCTAATTGCAACTTCAGCTTGGCATGGTCGTTAAAGATCTTCTGAAAATGTTCTCGAGCACTCAGCTGAATCTTTTGAATCTCTGACGAAGAAAAATACACATGCATAATACAGTTGTACCCACAAAGTATACAAAGGAAATACATCAAAGACTATAGCAAATCAAAATGAAGTTTATGAGCACTTTACAACCATCTAAGGGAGTTGCAGAAACTAAAGGGATATCTTCTGGTGCATTTGCTGTATTCTCAAGTCACAACTAGGACTTCAAAGTTGCTTTTGAGCTTTTCAATGCAGCTCCAGCATGAAGCAAGAGACCCCACCAGGTGAGAAAAAGATGAAAAATTATGCAAGCAAGCCTTAAAATTAGATGCTTGAATTAGAATTTCAATACTATGCAGAGAAACAGTAACAATGACAAAAACAAGTTCTGTCATGCTGACCATTAATCAGAGAAAAAGAAGGGTTCTAAGTGTTTCAAAACAAGAAAGATATAATTGCGTCGGCTGAAGAGTATAGAGCTAATTTTTGTGAGAAACAAACCTCCACCAACACATTGGTCACTCCACAATGACAACCTTCTACAAACAAGGTATACTTAGTTTGCATGAGTTTCCTGACCCAGTATGATATCCTTTCTTATACATGCCAAGAGGGTGACTTGAAATTGATACCCATTCATTCTGATTAGCCATCAAGGTAGAACATGGAATAATAAACGTACAAACTAGAAAATATGACCTCACAATTCGACACAGTAAATTCATGGAACTAATACTAGCAAACTGCTATGCTACACAAAGGCTACTTCGTAGTGGATTTTGAGCTTGCCACGACCGCGATACCGCGACCGTTGCTTCCATCACAACCGCAACCGCTATTTGATACACTAAAAGACACAAAGACGAGAAATAAGATGGTACCTTCATTATATGCCTGATGAAGCTTATCTTTTTCTTCTGCCAACTTGTTAAAGGAATTGGAGGTCTCGTTGAATCTTGACTCCATTTCTTGCAAACTCTTCTTCTTGTTCTCAAGCACATTTGTCAAATTCGATACAAGCTTGTCTGCCTTACGGTTTTCTTCTGCTTGCATTTCAGCAATGGTTTTCAAATCTGCAATCTTCCGCAAATGCTCTCCAATAATCCCAGATGAATTGTAATCATCAGCGCGTGCAACCCAAGCATAAAGTCCACATTTTTCAGTATCCTTTGCTTGCCAGTGCTGCTTTCCATGGAGGTTCAGTTCATACTCCTTCTCAAAAGACAAGGCATTAGACAAACCCGTCCATTCTTTGTGAAATTCCACGACGGCAGTACCTGAATGACCTCTGAAATTCCACAATGGTTGGACTCTCTTGGGGTTGAACCCTCTAGCTCTAAGATCATCCCTCAACCTTGAACCACTTTCCCCTACATACCGGCCATCCTTGTATTGCGTCGGTATATTTACCACAATACCTTTCCAAGGCCACACAAACTTCTCTTCATGGTCACGACAAGAGAGAGGGTCATCATTAGCAACCTGCTTTGACGAGCTAGCTTGATTTTGCACGTCACTTTCCAAATACTTGGCTAAGCCGAAGTGATTCGCCTTCTCCCTTGCCCTTCTCTTCTTTGAGTTACCCATGCCAATCCCAGATGCATGCTGGAGCAGTTCTTTGAGAAAGAAATCTTGCTTCCTCTTCTTAGGGCAGTATGGACACAAGTACTTGTCTTCTAAGACCTTCAACTTGCGATCTCCATTTTTGAGTTCTTCGTAAGTTTTTGCGCCATACTCTTCAATTTCTGATTCACTAATGTCAGTGTCCTCTTCAGAGCTGTGATCCATTGAACTTCTGGGATTCTAACAATCACAGTATCAACCCAATAATCTGCACATCTTGCAAGACAATGAAGCATATTAATATTATCACACTAACACTAAACATAACAGGGCATCATTATCTTAGCCATTCCACTAAGAGGATCCTAAAGAAGTGCCATATGTAAACTTCTCCCATTTTGTAAAACCAACAAGAAGCCAACATCCCACTTGAAAGAACTGTACAATGTCAAAAGCATAGTCATTCGGAATAGTACACAGCGCATCAATAATCCCAACATGTACAACCTTATCCTCAATTCTGATAAATCTTAGGGTGCCCAACTGCCCATAATGCCAAGGGAAAAAACGCTACTTACAAGAACGCTTAATTTCCTTGGAATTAGCCTTTTTCTTTCTTCGCATTACCCCCGCCCACTCCTAATCGATCTACGTCCAAAATTTCATTTCGCTAACTAGAGCCTCAGCTCATCAGCTGTTCTACTTTGATTCCTGAAACTAGTGTTCAGTGCTTTACTAGTAATTTACCTGAAATCCAACAGAATCACACACCCACAGGCCACATATCCACATGCACACCCACAAAAATGATACTCTACAAAGATTATTAAAGAGCTAAAAGAAAAGCCCAAAATTCTTTCAAAGCATAAAATAGGGGCAACAATCTTTACTCAAACCATCTCTAAGCTCTAACAACACACACTGAAATTTAGCCTATTTAGAGGTGTTTGACCACCTAGAACCGCCATTAGAAGAATTTGTAGAGCAGCAGCTAATCAATGCATGGCAGAAACTGCGTTTCTCTTCAGCGATTACAACAATGTCAATGAGCCAAAACACAATTTTTTCTTCCGAATAGTATAACATGAACAGGATCAAAACAAAAAAATTCAAAACACAATAAACCACATTTTCAATAATTTGGAGATCAAAAGAGAGAGAGAGAAAGGGAATAGTTGTCACTTACAGGAACAACAGCGCCTTTGATTAAGAGAGAGAGAAAACGCCAATTTGGCTAGGGTTTTAGCTGCAGCACATAATGGTGAAAATTTGAGAGAGAGAGAGAGAGATTAGGGTTTAGAAGTTGCTAGAAATGCAGAGAATTATGGAGGAAAGAGATTGTGAAGTGCGAATTGAATGCCAAATTTGTGGGTTGAGAGGGGTTTAACAGTGGACTGATGAGGAGACTGAGTGAGGAGAGAGAAAGAGGACAGTGATGGTGAAGGGGGGAAGAAGGAAGGCGACAAAGGCCTACTGCCTTGAAAAAAGCTGATTAGGCTAAGGCCTTGTTTGGTTGTTTGGGGATTCTTTTTTCTTTTTGTACGGGAAATTGGCGTTGCTTTGAGCGATGTTACTGTTACAGTGTTACTGGTTAGTGGTTACTACAACCCCCAAGATTCTGCAAATTTCATCAAACAAACGCCTTTTCAGGTTTTCTCTTGAAAATCATCAACTGAGTACTTTGTTAGTATGTTCTTATTTTATGATTTTTGTTGATTTCCGTAAAAATAAAACATGAGAAAATCAACAAATATCGGTGAAATATGTATCTAGTATATTCAATAAAAATTAGTAGACTCAATAAATGTCAAAAAAAAAAAAAAAAAAAGTTATTCGACCAAAACAAGTAATAATAAAATTAAATAAATAAATATTAACAATAAATATTGACAAAATTAACTTGAAACAAACGAAACCTTGATTGTAGTGATTTTTTTCCAATAAAATAATTGCACTGAATTTGTTCTTGAAGTGACAAGTAGTATTATACCCCCTGTGATGCACAAGTTCACAAGTTTTCAATTTATGACCAGATTAGTACTGAAAAAGAAAGAAGCAAGCAACTACTGTTAAGTAAAAGTGAAAATTGGAAACATGCAATGTTTGTTAGGCCAATAATGAAACGGCTTTGGAATGGTTGCTAGTTATTGATGGAGTGAAAATGCTCACTAACCATAAGTCTCGCATACTTAGTAATCATCTTTGAATTGATTTCGTAATATAATAAAGAAAAATTGGTTTTTAATAATCCGACCTTTCAGCAAGTTGTAGAAAATAATCCCACCTTTCATATTTGCACATAATGATCCCACCTTTCACTATAGTTGCACGAAACGATCTCGGGTGGACGCAATTACCTTCTAAGTTAGATTTTTATGACACGGCGTTGACTATTATTCATTAAAATCTAATGGAGAAGGTAACGAC
>BSSO01008400.1:0-10174 GCA_030267885.1 Mesembryanthemum crystallinum | reverse complement strand
TAATTTAAAAAATCATTTATCATGTTTTTTGGTACTGAAATACATTTTCCTTATGTTTCTTATTAGATTTATTTACCTTAAATCGCTATAATCCCCCAAAAAAGCTCATTAACTCCCTTTTTTCTCCCTCTCCTCCTCAAGAAAATTTGGAGTAAAAGGGTTTTTTGGAGGATCAAAATGACTTTAGATAAAGAAACATAATAAGGAAATGCATTTCAATATCAAAAAATAGGAAAAATGAAATTTTGGTCACCAGCGACAAATTTTTGGGCCCATATGCGCTTTTGGTTCATTAAAAATACTCATTTGGCATCGATGGTTTTTTATATACCCAAGTGGCAAACGGTGGTTATAAAAAATACCCATCTGGTAATTCGGCGTAAATCTAATTTATTATAAATATATATTTCTCCATAAATTATTTGAATTCCCAAATAATCATATTAACTATGTATAATAATTATAAAAAATATCGGGATGCTACAGGCTGGGGGACCGGTCCGGAACTAGTTCCAGGACTAGCTCGGGACAAGATTGATCTTTATTGCTTTCTCTTTTACTTGTTGACATGATCGCCCCTGTGTGGGTTAGGAAAGAATGCAAGTATATACTCGTTTATGGATTATGATTAACTGTGTTATTTATGTCATTGTTCGTTTTACTGGCGTGATCACGCAATATGCACACACAAAAATTCCACGCTAAGCACGTAAGCACATAAACATTTCATGCCAAGCATATAAGCACGAAATTTATTAGTGACTAGGCATGGTTTGAGGGAAGTGAGGGAGGGGTACCAACTTCCCCCTTAAAATGGAATAAAAAGTGAAGAGGGGTAGTGTGAGAAAATGTTACTTTTGTTAAAACTGCGATTTTCACCAGTTAGAGGAACTGATAAAAACGTTTGGGAAAAGGAAAATGATTAAGGATAAATGAAAAATTTGTCATGTGCTTAGAAAGGTGTGGTTCTGAGTGGCGTGGCAGCAGTAGAGGGCCGGAGGTGGTCCAAAACTGTACTCGGGGACCTACCGCGACGAGGAGCCTGGCCAATTCAACAGCGGGTGCGATGTTTAGACGATGGGCGCGCCGCCAAACCGGCACTCCCGCCACCTGAGTGGTGGGCCCACCGCCTAAGCGGTGCGGGGCTCCTTTGGCCGACGCGATTGTGCTGCTGTCAGCCATCCTTTTGTTTCTTGGGGTGTCTTAGACCTATATATACTCCATGTTTTGGGACATTTCAGGCATCCCACTTGTGTGTTTCAACATATCCCTTATAAAGAGAGTTTCTTATTTTGTTAGAGAATGTTGCGTTTTGAGGCGGTGTTCGACGCGTGGATGATGGATGTCTCGGACGAGGAAAAGCAAGGTCTGGCCTCATTTTCCTTGAATACTTTCTTTGCTTTGAGGCAAGTCTTAATGATGTGGGAGTTTCTCCAGGTAGTTGTGACCTTTTGGGATCCGCAATTCCATGTTTTATGTTCCAGAGACAAGGAATTATGCCTGTTGGTCGAGGAGTTTGAGGCCATTACTGGTTATCCAAAGGGCGCACCTCCCGCCATTCCGTATGTCGGTGATGATTTGAAGGGAGACATTAGCTGGGTTCTTGGTCTTGATAAGGCCCAGGCGAAGGTATTCCTTAATGATGACCGGGTTGATCTAGTAGGGATCGTCCTTACTTTTCACATTGCAAGGTCTTCCTATGATGCCATGTTCACGAGATACCGGTGGTGTGCCTTCATATTCTGTCTCTTGCTTCGTTTCCTTTTCGTTTGCAATGACGATCGGTGGGGGCAAGCTTCTCAGTTGCGAGTCGTGGAGCAAATTCAAAACACTTACTCCCCTTTTGCTCTGGTAGTGGGGCAAACCCTCCTTGGTTTGAACAATTTCAGTCCTCGTGGAACCTGTGGTGGAAACCCTCTACTTCGCCAAGTATGTTCGTTTATGTATTGTGCATAATCGACTTATCTTAACATCTTGTGTGGATGTTTGATACTTGTTACTTTTTTTTATGCAAGATTTGGCTCCTCAAGCATCTTTGTGTAATTGCCTAGCCCGAACCAGGTTTTCCATACGAGGCGAAACAGTTCGCCACCCGCCCAAAGTGCTATGGAGAGTCATCTCTGGCTGCATGAAGGTAGTTCAAGAATAATGAGCCGATGCTTCGGTATCGTGAGAAGTGGTGTATGTCGGCCCCATGAAGGCTTGTCAAGAGCTGTCTACCTCATACGTCAGCCTTCTTGGGCTACGGGAGATTACCTATATCTTCCCCTACCATTTGAGGCGACAATACGGGTTGAGGTAACTCATTTCGTATCTGGACTACGTAAGGCCCTCAACAAGGACTCTTACGGCTAAAACCGTTGCTGCATGGGAGAGGAACTGGCACCATCTTATCACATGGGTCAAGCCTCGTGATGCCTAGACCACCTACATTTCAGATGAGTATAAGGCATGGATTACTGCTCCCAATGCTAAGACTCAAGTTTCCTTGAGAGAGTCCGAGGCTAATTATGTTGGTGCCAAGGATGAGTCCTTGGGTGATTTCCTCCCATTGGAAGTCCAGGGTCTCGTTGTGATAAATGAAGGGAGAAGGAATGATGCGAGAAAAGACCCTCGTCCATCCGACAAGGGAAAAGGAAAGAAAGAGACATGGCAAAAGGTTCCGACGAGGAGGAATCATCCTAGAGGGGAGTCTTCCAAGGGGAAGTGATCCTTCATGGAAGTAAGATGGAAGCGGAGAGGAATTGAGGACTCTCCCGCCTAGGGTTAAAATCATCTAGGAATGTAGTGCTAGTTTTCTGGTTTTGGTTTGTGGTCTACTGGTTCTTTGTACCTTGAGGACTCTTTAGTTTCTTTTAAATGAAGGGTGGTATGCCCAACAGTTGTCTATGTAATCAAAGAATCTCTAATCAATGAAATGAGCTTTTAATTTGAGAAAAAATCATTCATCCGTTATTGCAAGTATAAAGCCCTTATTTGATTTAAGATTGATAATGAAGTGAACTCGTAGAGCGCAAAGTTATTGAAAGGGTCGGACCTCATCGAAATGTTGCCTACGTATCCCAGTTGGGGAATCAGGATGATCGTAGTTCGTGTTTGCACTTGTTGTTTTTTCTTTTTTTTCTTTTTAAGTCCAATTTTGCTTAGGCGACACACATCCATGATTGTGCGCTCAAGCGGAATTTTGTGTGCGAGTTAGTGCTAGATCCATAGAGAAGTGTTTGTCGATACTCGTTAGGTGTAGTACCATTTGAGTTGATCCAGGTTGGTGAGTTGGGTGAATTCTTGGCCATTGATGTCGGATATCTTGACCGTTCCTCCGCTTAAGATCTTTTGAACGATGTAAGAGCCTGCCCAATTTGGCTTGAATTTGCATCTGGGGTCCGTAATGTGAACCCTGACCTCTTTGAGGACCAAGTATCCCTCTTTAATTTCACGGATTTTAACCGATCGGTTGAAATGTCTGGCTATACGCTATTGATGTATATGTGAAGGGTGGAGTGCTCTTAAACTTTTTTCATCGAGCAAGTCGAGCTGATCGTGTCTAGATTGGATCCAATCGACTTATGGGATTTGGCTTTCTAGTGCTACCCTCAAAGAAGGTATCTCAAGTTCGACTAGTAGCACGGCTTCCATGCCATATACCAGAGAATAGGGAGTTGTCCCCATAGATGTTTTGATGGAGGTACGGTATCCCCATATTGCGAATAGGAGCTTGTCAGGCCAGTCGGAGTAGTTTTCGACCATCTTCTGAATAATCCTTTTGATGCTTTTGTTTGCCACCTCGACGGCTACGTTTGTTTGGGGTCGATAAGTGGAAGATCGTCGGTGTTGGATTTTGAAATCTTTAAAGAGTTTCACGACATCTTTCTTAAAGTGTGACCCATGATCGCTTAAGAGTTTGTGTGGAACTCCGTACCTTGCGATTATGTTGTTACGGATGAACTTCGCCACTTGCCTTGAGGTGAGGTTAGCGAAGGATTGTGCTTCGACCCACTTAGTGAAGTAGTCCATTGCAACTAGGATGTATTCTTGGCCCCGAGTTCCTTTCGGGGCTATTTTGCCAATGACATCTATTCCCTAGGCTGAAAATGGCCAAGGAGATGTAAAAGTGTGAAGCTTACTAGGAGGCAGGTGTTGCAGATTTGCATAGAATTGGCACTTGGCGCACCTCTTGACGAAGTCGTGGCAATCCCTTTCCATGGTGGACCAGTAGAAACCGATTCTTGAAATTTTGCGCGCGAGCATCAAGCAGTTCTTATGGGGCCTGCATGCCCCTTGATGGACTTCATTCATGACTTAAATGGAGTCTTCCATCCCAATGTAGAGGAGGTTAACCCCGTAGGGTGCCCGTTTGCAGAGTTTGTCCTGAATTTGGAGGAATTGGTTGGCAACCGTCTCAACATCCTATGTGCTTCGTTGGAAGATCTGAGAGGGTAGGTCCCATGAGATAATTAGTTGAGTGCATCCGCGTACCACTCTTCAGTCTCGTTATTGCATACCTCTATTTGTTCACAAAAGGAGGGCTCACTCCGCCTTTGTATTCGTGTAGGAAGCATTTCGACGGAATCAGGCATGTTAATCATTGAAGCTAGCTTGGCTAGAGCATTGGCAAACTGATTGTCTTCTCATGGCAGGTAACTGAACTAGATGATCGAAAGGTTCGACCAGCCTTTCGAGGTATTCTTTGTAGTGTGCCAAGTTCTCACTCCGGACTTCCCATGCCTTGGAGATTTGAATGATGTCGAGCAATGAATCTCCATAGACCCGAAGTCTCTTAACGCCTAAGCGAATTGCAGCTTGGGTTCTGAGAGTGCAAGGTTTATACTCGGCGGCGTTGTTCGTCACTGCGTAATCAAGCTCGATCGAAAAAGGCGTGTGCATGCCTGTAGACACTCCACCCGGTGTCTCCTAAGTCCTCCACCGCACGATGACATAATAATGGCATGCTTAGAGACGACGAACCTCCTACAAGCATGAAACCCCAAGAAGATATAACCCAAAACTCTCACCCTCAAAAAATAACCCATGTTCTAAACTTTCCAGAACTATAAACGGATCCCCAATTGGATTCCCACAACAAAAGTTATGAGCATCGGAAGGTTTTGGCACAAAACCGAGACATGGAGCGGCAAACGGATCACATATCCACCCAAAAACCCGCAAAAAGAGCTAATGGACCAAGATCCATGGGTACATACCAGATTAGGAAAACTAAGTATGCTTTGACATTCAGTTCTCGGTCAATTAGAGACGCGCCGTACCATTGACCATGCTCCCCGGTTGAGCGGGGCCAAGGCCGCCAAACCGGCCTCACCACCACAAGACTGGTGCCACCCTCGCCAAACTGGTTGGGGCCCCCTTGGGCCGACGTGAGTTTTGGCCCGGAACAACTGTTCGGCCTTGCTTAATTGCGAAGCATTGGCCCCCTATAAATACGTCATCTCCCCTTCATTCCAAATGGTGGAAAATTGAGAGCTCAAATTAGAAGATTAAGGTTTGATTTGAAACAATTAGAGGGTTCTTAACACTAGAATCACCTTTTTGAGGAAAATTCACACCAAGGAAAGCCTTCCTTAACACCACAAAAACCATATCCACATCTCCACCACAAACCAAACATCCTCCCAAATACTCACAAAAGCTCCTAAACCGCCGCCAACTCGGGGTCTTAATTTTGAGGAATTTCTCACACGGAGGTTCTGATCGAAGGTAGTCACCCCGAGGGCGATCATCAAGGGTTATTCCTTTCTTTTACGCTTTCGTAATTTTGATTGATTTTGTGTATTTGTTCTTGTGAAACTAATCAATCGCATACGAATTGAACCTCATGTCACTCGGCTAAATATCACCTAAAACAAAAGCATGTCATTTAATTTTATCGTCTTTTCAAGGCATGTAAAATACTAATAAAACCCTAGGTTTAATTGGTGCACTAATCATTCGTGATTTTAACCCATTGATTATCCGCATGAGTTCACCTTTTAGATGGGTTTGATTCATCCAATCAAATTCATCCATAAGGGTGTGAAAGAGGCCACCTTTATAAATCTCTTTGTGAATAAATGCGTGACAACCCACATAGCAAAAGTAGTCAAGAGCTAAAGTATTGCATGCTTGTCATATGAAATAAACAGAAAAATTTGCTTTCGATCCATTTGAGTAGATTTCACATTCCCGAACCCGAGTCTCCTTTTGGGCAACATGAAGTCACGCCTTACGATGGGAATAGGGCGCAATTTGGCCCGATCTATCTCTCTAGATATTCGTGTTCGGTTCCTCTTCAGTTTCCATATTCCTAAAATATAGTGGCAACTCCTTACCTTGCAAACAAATGAACAAAATAAGCTAAAAACAGTCATGACAAACTGTGATACCCCAAATATTTCTACATTATTATTAATTATTTCAAAGGTTTGAAATTATTATCATTCAATTATATGATAATTCTCCTTTATGGATTTTATTTAAATTATTTGATTTATTTGAATTATGGGATTTAATAATAAATATCAAATTCTTATAATTAATTCTCTAAAGAAATTGAGAATTATGTTGTTTAATTAGTGAAAATGAGTTTTATTGGATTAAAAGGCCTTAATCCTTATTTTAATTAAATTGGGCTTTAAAACCCGATTAGCTTAAAGAGAGAATTGGATTAGAGAGTATGGGCCTTAGGATCGGGCTTAGGTCAACTAGGGAAGCCCTAGTCAACCCCGATGCCTATATAAGGAACCCATGTGGTTCATTATTCACTTTATAATCCCCTCAAACTCTCTCTCTAGGTATTTCACTTTCTCTTTCTAGAATTCCCCTTTCCCTCTCCTTAACTGAGATGCTTGGCCATATAGGGCCACTTGGGTGACCATGGTGGCTGGAGAAGGGTGGCACCGCCTCCCCCTATCTCTTCTTTTTCTTTCTCTGTCTCTCTCTTTCGCTTTCTCTTTCTCTCTCCTTTTTGTGGCGTGGTGGTGGATGCCCAGCTTAGCCACCACCGCCACCACTGGTGGCGCCGGTGAGGGACGTTGGGCAAGGGGACGGTGGCTGGAGCCGACCGCCCCTTGTGGGCCCTCCCTCGCGCTCTCTCTTTCTCTCTCTCTTCGCCACTCTCTCTCGCCTCCCTCTTGCGCGCGTGGCTGGCGGCCACTGTTGGCCGGCCGGCAGGCCACCGCCGGCGACCCTAAGGGACTGCGGGTGGTGGCAGGTGGTGGTGGTGATGAGTGGTGGTGATGTGTAGTGGTTGTTTTGGCATTTTGATGCTTTGCTTGATTTCCAAGTTAGGGTTTTGTTTTGAAAATTAATTGTTTTGATTTTATTTTCAATAAAGATTTGATCTTTTAATTCTGAAAACTAATTTCAGTAATTAAAAGTTGTAAAATTGTGATTTTTATGATCTATAAATTCTGGAAATATTTATTTAATTTTCAGATTTGAATTCATTTCAAAAAGGTTGTATTTTTGGATGTTTTAGTGAATTTGGGAACTTCCTAATGATTGATTTAGGAGTGGTAAATTTTTTATAATCATCTAAACCTAATTAGAGAGTCCTAATTTCTATAAATTACTAAAGTTGAATTGTCAAAAGGTTTCCTAATTTAATAAGGAAGGTTTTTAGAGTTTCCTATTTCTATTGGATTCTAGTTATGGAATTTCATATTTTCAATTATTGGAAGATCTTTATCCTAATATCAAATTTATATTTTCCAAGTTATTTAATTTTGGAAATTCATTTATATTTTCAGAATTAATCTTTTAGGAATTTAAGTTATATTTCCTTTCTTAATTATCTAGGTTTTCAATTCCTTTACTAATTAAGAATTATTCTTTAGGTAGCAAATCTCGAGCGAGCGACTTAGGACTTCGTGCTAGTGACTTTACTTTGTTTAGGAGCGTTTATAAGGTATTGTGCATGCCTTCTCTCTTACAAATCCGTTGCATGATTTATAGTATGCTAAAAGCATGTTTTCGAATTAATTGATTAGCATGAGATTATATGCCTGATTTATTTACGCATGCTTAAATAACCAATTGCATGAGGTATGTTCTTTAAATTGGTTATCATGATGTTGAGCATAAGATATGTTATGTCACTCACATGTTTCTATATATAAATGTTGGAGTGATTTAATTAAATTGCATGGAATCATGAGAGTTATGTGATGTTCATGAAATGTTATTAAGCATGTGATTCAATGAATCATGAGATGAGTTATGAACCTTTAATGGTATGAGTTATGAATGGAGAATATACAATTGGCATGACCAATTATGTTATGCATTGGGTGGCCCCAAATCGAATCAAAGCGAATTGTGTTTAGACTTGCATATAAGTCATGAGTTTTCGAAATAATTCTTTTTCCTTCAAATGGAATTAATTGAAATTGACTAATAAAGAGATTAAGATTCCTTTAGGCCAAAGGGAGTAAACAGAGCGTATTTATCAAAGTGTAAACCCAAAGGGTCATCACTAGGGTTGTGTCCAAAACACGACTAAGCAAGACCGATAATGTTGGTCAAGGATGACGATCCCCAATGCCCTAATTCGTGCGTATGAGTGCGTAGGGTGGTATGCATACCTTGAGTCTATAAGTCCATGGCTAGAATTTACTCATCATACAAACCAAAGCTTGAGCGTTCTACTGCTCTATTTATTATTCACTATTGTCGTGGTATGTAGCCACCGGCTAGTGGGCTCTCTTATTTCTCTAAAGACGACACTTCTATGCGTTCTTGATTGTCACTAATGGGATTATTCTAATTGAATCCTTTTATGTGTAAGTGCTTTCGAATTTCTTGGAGATTACTCCAAAAACTTTTCCCTATTTGATTATTTGCTACTTTTGCATTGAAAATGAATTTCGAAATAACCAAAACCTCTTTCAAGAGCGTGTTTTATGAATTTTACGGAGTTTGGATGCATTGCTTAGTTTGTACTGATTTTATGAATTTCTATTTTTCCTGTGTGGGTGGAATGCTCTTGTTCCAGTTGGAACGAGGTATGGAGCGTCATTGCTTTGCGCTAGTCGAGGGATACACTAGCGCGTTTTATTAAGACTATTGAATAGCGTTTGGATTATGGTTTGATGGCCATGTTTTGTGAGGCCTTTGTAATAAGTTTAGTACTTTGGTTAATTATGGATTCTGCTTAATTCTCATTTGTAGACAAGAAGGTTGTTTAGTAATTGTGTTTGCTCATTGTATTAGCCTTAACATTCGACCTTCGGGTTGGATGTGGCGGTTTACGCTCCGGATTCATTCGTCGCCTTTCCTAAGTTCGGGATTAGTGAGTCCGGGGTGTGACACAAACCCCTATAAATCAAAAAACAAAAACAAATCGCCAGTTGCATGCAGGAAATGCGGGGGCGGGTTCCCGGGTCCCACCGATTGGCTCTGCTGGGGAGTACTTAAGTGAGAGAACGTGTCTTTGAAGACATGGATCAAAACATATTTTGCCATTATTTGGCATGATATTTCGCCTGTTGCGTTGGATACATACATTTTGCATGTGTCTCGCATGATGTCCTCACGGCTACTACCAGAATTTCACCCCCATGTTTGTATCACGGTCCTTTGGACAATACATATCCATACGTTAGCGGCCAATGCGCATATGTGCATTCCCAGCCCATGATACCTTCCTCACCATCCATGATGGCAGGATAATGATATCCCTAGCTGTAACACCGTGGTTTCATAGAAATAAAACAGATTAAAATCGAGCCAAAAATCCGGCAGAGTTTCGTTTGTAAATTCAATAAACCAGCCAATAAGGCTTAATACAAAAACCTGTTCAACCAAAACTCAAAACAAATCCAACAAAACCCAAGGCGTTACCGCCGCACTCCACTCAACGTAAGAGTGCAAGGCTAATCAATCCAACAATACAACTCAATACGACCAATATCATCAGAGTAACTCTATACGAGTGCTAGCGGAAGCAAACGATATCCTCACGTCAAACAGACCTGTAAAACATTCTACCAGTCTACTCCTCAAATGTGAAAAATTCACATAGGATCGTCGTGGCCCCACCATAAAAAAGAAGACATAGGGAAAAAAAAAATAACACGTCAGCAAAATTGCTGGTATAACCACACTCCATCGAGTAAAAATAATCACAATAGTAAAATATATATAGATGTATATATATAATAAATATAAATTGGGGAGTAAT
>BSSO01008399.1:0-10175 GCA_030267885.1 Mesembryanthemum crystallinum | reverse complement strand
GACAATGGAAGGTCTCTAAGACTCTTCACCTTTCAACTTCCTAAATGCTGGACACTTCTAGACACAATTAATTTGGAACTCTCTAGAACACACTACCATGCTCTAGAATATTTGGTAAAAATCTCATTTTCTAACAATATGCTATCCCAATCCCTGAGCAAACTAATTCTTACTGAACCTAGCTATGAAATCTTAAAGGAAAATTTTCACTGAGATATACTAAGGTTTGACAAAAATACACCTAGGTATGCTGAGGTTTGATTAAATATAACGAGGTATACCAAAAATGAAACCATGGTGTTACACATAATCCGGTGACCAGAGTGACGAAATGACCATTACACCCCTTGTATTATGTGTTCAAAGGAGTTTATAAAATCATAAAAAAAATAAATAGAGAAATTAACAAAATTTGGGTGCCTTTTCATTAAGGGAAGTTTGAATTATGTGTGAAAAGAAAAGAAAAAGAAAAAGAAAAAGAAAACACTTAGGTGATTTTCATTAAGTTAAACAAAGGGTATTTACGTCCCTTTATCTTGATAGTTAGTTATTAGACTAGTATTTAGGTGCCACGTCATTATTCGGTCACCGGAATATGGTCGGAGTATACCTCAGTGAATTTTTTTTCAAAATTGGTATACCTCATTATATTTAACCAAACCTCCATATACCTAATTGTATTTTTGCCAAACCTCAATATACCTCAGTAAAAATTTTCAGTGGAAACTAACTCTTCATTTTCACATTGGCTTAGTTATAGTATTCCTTGTTCAGGTAGCCTAGTATAATTTGTTATATTGTTTAAAGCAAGGTTGGTATTAGTCATATCCAATGATGGAGAGAATAATTCTCCATTCTGTTTTCTTGAAGGATGGTCTTTGTCATGAGCAAAGGAGATGCCAGTACTACTTCTTTGATTCATGCTAGGTATTGGTAGAAGAGGATTTGAATTTTATCGATATGATGCCATGGTTATATTTTGGCCTAGGATATGCGTTAAGTGTTAACAGTGAATTTCGATGAACCTCTATATCTCGTCCCACTATTACTCCAAGAGGACCCTTAGTTAAGTTGAGTCTATTTCACATGGACTTGTCTACAAGAACCCACGATTTTCTCCAACACCCATGACCACCTTCTACCTCCTCTTTTACCCTTTAATTAACTCCATTATCCCCTTACTTTCTGCTCGCAATCCAAACATGCCCTTAAAGAGAGCATAGGGTCAATGTTGTATAGCTTCAGGTCTTCGAACTAATAAATGAGTGTAGATTTCAATTTCCAGTTGTTCTTGAACCATTGTACTTTGCATATTCAGGCAGTTTTACTGCATCAGATTCTTTTTGCTCTTGAATGGATCCCATATCTTCAATGTTACATGCTTAGACTGCTTCCTGAGAGTGAAATCAGTGGATGTAGAACCATATTTGTTGAAGAGAAAACCCAACTTACTTGTATATATTGAGCTGTGTAACCTATCCTTGACTGTGAGCCCTTCCTTTTGAATCTTTACTAAAGAGGGGAAGTTCTGATTTTATTCTCAGCTTGAGGAACATAGCAAGTTAGCTACTTGGGTGTGGACTTTATTAGAGATATTGAAGATTCATGTGACAAATGCCCTTTCCCTACACCTAAAACAAATCGATGAAGAAGTACACAAATTAAGTAGAGCAAAATGAATAATCTACCTTTTTTCAATCCATGATGCTAGAGTATGCTTAACAGAACTGAGAGAAAATCAGGTACCAATCTGATTTTAGCCCATATGAAACATATATAGTTACTTGAAGGTTGAGAAAAGAAGAGAAGAAAAATATACCTTAACTAACTAGAAATGTTTCCTCCTCATGCATACAGGAAATCCTGCTAAAGACATTGTCAACATCATCAACAGCAATCGCACTGCCCTAAAGCTCCCAGCATTGTACGACAATCCTGGTCTAGGGTGCATGGCCTTACAATATGCTGCAGAGTGCAAGGGTAACTGTACGAGCAACAATACCGTGACTTGTCAACCTTTGGAAGATGACTTCACAGAAGTCTTTGCTCCTGATTGTGGTGTTGAGCTCCCTACATTTGACATCATATCAGCTGTCATTGTCGGGTGCCACTCGACATACCTCAACCCATCAGAAGCCTTCTCACAGGTACTTATTCGCGACAACACGAAGTCTCTCGCTGTCCTAAAAAAGAAAACACACACCGAGGTGGGAGTAGGTGTTGTTTCTAGTACCCATAAACGCCATTTCTTCTGGTGCGTCCTGTTTAGTAGTGGGCAGACAAACTCTAGTTTCGTTCTTGAGGATCATGGGCTAGGAATTAAACAGAAACAGGGGTGCTTTAGTGGAACAAATGTAACTTGCAATCAGGCAACAAGAATGAAAGGTGGCCTGTTTTTTAAGTTGCTTGTTGGTTTCTTTTACATCACTTTTCCAGCATTTGGTTTATAAAACTGTGGATTTTCTTGTACCTTGATGATTTATGCATTTGATCCTTAGAGAAGGAAAATTATCGTGTTGATTTGTCTATGTTAAGGCGAGGATATTTCACCTACAATTACTTTGCAAACTTGAAAGATCAGGATTAGCAAATGTGCTCTGAACAAGGACATTATTTTAGTTCATCACTTGACAAATTCTTTAGTTCTGCATCTCACTTCAACATTCAAGCTTTCTTCATCCTGGATGTTTGTACTGTTTCTGTACATCAACATTAAGCTTCTTGTTAGTTTCAATTAAGTCCAACCTGATATTCATGTTGTTAGTTCTCATGTTTCTCAACCATTGACTTAAGATCATTCTGTTTTCACTGCGTACAAGGTTTATCGTTGTTGTATAGTTGAGTTGATGGATGTTGTTGACAACCATGCCAGCAACATCATGGGATGATCTGAATGGTTTTTATGTTGGCAAAAGATCTCACAGTATTGGAAACTCTGGTTGTTGTAACTTGTAAGCTATGAGATATTAGGATGTTCAATTGTGCAAAATTTCATGAATATTTAACAACGGTAGTTATCATGTTGCATGTTTTAGGTGATTCTACTCTTCTTTTCTTATCATGTAGTACCATGTTTGGCATTTTTCTATAGTTCTTAATTATGGGAAAAATTGATAACAATCATTCTCTTATCAGGCCGCCTCATATATCAGGCGAGTATTGAGCAAACAAAAATAGTACTGTGTAAGCAAAAAAAAAAACAGTATTGCAGTACTATTGGGTAAAAAAGAAGTGATACTAGTTTTTGGTCATCAATAACAATGTTTTTGACTTATCAATACCATTTAATAGACTGTCAATACATTCCGCCTGATATAATAATTTGTGAATTGATAATGGTGGTATATACTCGAGCCACCCATATTCATATATCTTTTACTATGGGGAAAACGATTTGATATCAGGTAATAGATGGACAATATCGCGTTAATTTCTTTATCAAGAGGTCATTCAGTGTTGAAAGGGATATCACATTTATGTGCGAAAAGTTTGTCCATAGGTGTTGTTGACTTCTTGGGTGGTTTGAGCATAGGCGTTTCTCTTAGGTGTCTTTTGACTTGTTTCCTTGAGATGTAATTCTGTAACATGGGTCATTGGGCTTCCATTATAGGCTAATTGGTATAGAAAAAAAAAAAAAAAATCTAGATTTTGGAATGATGTTAAGTGTCTAAATCCACATCAAGAGCTAATTAATCAAGGTGGGTGTCTTGGAAGAGAAAATAATAATATCACTCATGAGGTCCCTAAAAAGTTCGTCAGTTTGTCTCTAATGAGACTAGTTTCAATGAGGCCACCACTTAATCCAACTTCAATAAGTGAATCTAGGGCCAACCTACAAACTATTATTATTCATGCGTCTCATCTAACAATTCAATAAGACACGTCTCAAACAAGAATTTGTGAAAATTTGTTTTCTACACTAACGGCCTGTTTGACCAAGTTGCAAATCTTAAGGTCTCTAAGTGAACTTAAGGTCACTCATGGTGTTGGCTTATTCAATAACATTCATCTTATAACCTGTTTTCATCTCCCTTCAACACAAACAACAAAACCTCCCCCACCCCCAANAAAAAACACTCAAACTCAACATGAAGTAGAGACTTGCTAGTGGTGGAGTTGCTAAGCCTAATATGGGGTTAATGGGCTATGATGTCATTGAAGTAATCTGGGCCATGATAGTGGAAGTGGGGTAATGATGTAGGTGGTGTGTATGTATGGGCTATATTTTTTCCTAACTTATACTATGAATATGATTTATGTGGCCCACAACATATATATAAGCATGCAATAACGGGTATCCCAATTATGAGTTAAACTTAAGTTCCTTTGATTTCGACTCTGATCTACCTCCATTCCATGTCTTCATAGTACTTTATTAAGGTTCCACAGCATTAGCATTTAGCACCCTGAACGGTGTTCTTGACCATAAAGTTATAATAGTATTTATTTAACGGTTTTGACATCCAACTACAAACATTTAACAAAAATAGCTATTCGTGTTAACTTCGATATCAATAAGTTCATACACAAAATGGCTGAGTGTTTTAAGTTATCTCTTGAGGCGTTTTCTGGATTAGTCGTCTTACTCATCTTATTTGTGTGCAATATCATTGTGACTTGTTAAGTGGGATGTCCCACATTGATAAATTGAGAGTGTTTTGGGGTGTTTATAACTAGTGGAGTTACTCCATCCATTGCCAATTGGTTTTGGGTTGCAACCTCCTCTATGTTATGGGCACTCTATATTGGGCCCAAAATGTTGAAAATTTAACATGACTAAATGAAAGCGAGCTTTGTACGTATGACTTCTATAGGCCTTGTTCATCATTTAGTTCAAATTTTACAACAGTTTGATTCGGTTGAAATAAACAAATCTAAACCAATATATAAGCATCATCAGAAAATTCATCAAGTGAAATATTGGCAACTTTCATTAAAACTCTATGTTACGTGAATGATGTTCTAAACAATATTTTCTTGTCGGATAAACAAATGCCTAAAAACAACAAAAGAGAGAAGAATGTGAAATAGAAATGATATTGGATATAAATTCCAACATGCATGTGAGTCATCAACTCAAACATCCACCAGTACCACCAACATTGTAACGCTTCAATTCATTCCCAGACAAAACAACAAAACGAAGAAGCAAACAAACCAAAAATGTTACTCTATCCAGTAGTAGCAGCATACTAGACTAAGTACTTCCAAAAGTTAGCACAACAGCAGCCAACACTAACACTTTTTTCCAACTAACTTCCCTCTGCTTTTTTTTCCTTATTATTATCATGAATTTATTTATTACAAAAAAAATTCGAGTACAACTGTCTAACCATTAGACGATCGATCTACTTTAAAGGTAATTTTTAGCAATTTATAGGCTACTTTTAGCAATTTAGAAATGACTTTTACAATTTATCGTATTTGAATAAAATTAACTTAAACTGTAAATTAGAAAATTAGTCCCCAAATTGCGCCGTCTAACAGTCAGATTAAAATACAAATATACCCCTTTTGTCCCTAATCCCCGTACATAATCTTTTTGCCATCTAATCTGAAAAGAAAATCCCAGAAAAAAGCAAGAAACCGACGCCTCAGAAGAATAGAAGAATGTTTAATGTCACCCCCCACTCCATGTTCTTTGCTGATTTGCTGCTGGAGTGCGACTCAAGTTATCTCTCTCTCTCTCTCTCTCTCTCTCCTCTTTTTTTTTCACTCACTCTCGCAGGCTTTAATTTGCTTTCACTTGTCTTTCTGGTAATTAAATTGATTAAAATTACAGTTTTTCCACCTTTTTTTTTGCTCGTTACTTTTCTCATTCTTGCTAGTATTTTGTTACTGTTTCTTTTGGGTTGAAATGGTTTTGGATCCAAAAGATTGATCATGAAAAATAAAAAAACAAGGTAGTTTTTTGCTAAAAGATTATATATATATTACTAACAGTGTGATATTATTACGATCTGAACATCTGATTGATCTTTGCTTTCTTGAAAGGAACTAATTAAGAAATTTGGCCATTATCTCAACTTTTTCCATATAGGGGATATCATTGTACTGTATATGACTATAAGTTTAATTACTAGCAACTCAATCTTGCATGAATCAAAATGCCTAAATTACATATAGTAGAGATAAACCTCTAGCAAAACAACTAAATATTATTCGTGAAATACCCGAGGCCGTGCTTTAGTAAGTGTCCTTTAGTCACGCCCAATGAGTAAGGAAGTTCCTTCTTCTAGACACTAACAAAAAAATATAAGCATGAGATATGCAATTGTACATTTGTATGTAATAACAAAGAAATTACTTATACTCATCAAATTAAGGAATGAATAAATATCAATGTATTTCAATATTAACAACGATTGAGAAAACAAATGTATGTACATATATAAAACAATCCAACATATATGGAGCTTGTTAAACACATTCAAACTTTATCTCCAAAGAAAATCAAGTAAAACTCCAAAAAGTTTTTAATTTACCAAATCCAAAATACTAGTATGACTTGCCAAAATGTCAATTAAGCAATATCAACAACAATGGATTGCAATATACTATCTCCATCACCTCATCTTCATTTATGGCAATTTTCAGATAACTAACTTTGTATTTATCTATACACCCACTCAAAGGAAAAAAGAAAAAAAAAAAAAAAACTAAAAAGTCAAAACTACCCTTGATCTACCTCATACTCCAGACAGCCATCTGAACAGCTCACCTATCTCCTCGCTGAACACACTCGCCTCCAAGTCCAAGTTCTCCCCATACGCCGTCGTTCCGTTTCCCGTCGTTGTTGCAGTCGTCGTCGTTGATCTCCGGCCACTTCCGGTGAAGAACCACCTCCCGGACCCCCGAAACGACGACGTTCTCGACGAGGAGAGAGATTGCGACAGATAATCCTTCAACCACCCTCCACCGCCACGCGCCGCCCCCACCTCCGCCGCCAGCGAACCGCGGTCTTCAACTGGTGGTGGTGGCGGGGGCTCCACCTTGAACTCCGACGAGCGGCGGAAGGAGCCGGTAGGGAGTTCCGAAACGGCGTCGTTGTCGACGACGTAGTCGAAGGCGGCACCGATGGAGTAGGAGCGGCGAATCTCGCCGGAATTGGAGACCGGCTGAGCTCGGCGGGAGATGTTTCCGATCTCGACACGGAAGCTTCGAGAAGAATCGGAGGAGAGAGAATTGAGGTCGAATTGGAAGATAGGGGAGCGGCAGAGGGGGCAGGAGAGGTTGTTGGCGAGCCAGGTGTCGATGCACTCGGCGTGGAAGGCGTGGCAGCAGATCGGGAGGAGCCGGAGGGAGTCTTTCGGCTCGAATTTCGACAAACAGACGGCACAGTCGCCGGAGAGCTTGGCGGAGGAGGAGAGAGAGTCGAAGGTGAAGAGAGGGAGGGAGTCGATGAGGGGGTTTTTCTCCACCGGAGAGACGCGGCGGCTGTTGCGGTGGAGAGAGGGAGAAGAGATGGTGGTGGTGGTGGAGTGGTGGTTTTGGTGGCGGCGGAAGAAGCGGAGGAGGAGGTAGAGGGAGGCGAAGATGATGACGGCGATGGCGAGGATGAGGACGGTGATCATAATGCTGGGGCTGACACTGCCATCATTGTCGCCGCCATTGTTGGTGGTCGAGGGTGGAGGATTGTTGGTGATGGTGGCGGCGTAGGGGTTGAAGACGGTGGCGGGGGCCGCCTGAGAGGGCGGCGTAGTGTCGAGGGTTTTCCGGCGAGGGAGCATTGTTTTTGGGGAGGAGAGAGAAATAGAAGAGAGAGAATGGGAGGGTTGAGAAAGGAGGGGTTTGTGGGGGGTTTTAAATGAGGGAGTGTTTAATATGGAGATGGAGGTGGTCTGTGAGTTGTTGGTGTTGTAAGATGGACCAGAGGAGGACTGTGGGGTCCATCACACAAGCTCAATGGGTTTTGTTCTCTACTACCTTCATTTTTTTTTTCTCTCTTTTTTTTTTTTGGTTTTTTTTTTTTTTTTGTTTTTAGTTTTTTTTTTTTGGTTTTGGTAGAATGCAGTGGGTACTACTGCTAGGATTAAGGATACATCTCAGATTCATAAGTACTACTACTACACTAGCTTTTGTTAGTTCATTTGCTCAGATTCATAAGTACTACTACTACTACACTAGCTTTTGTTAGTTCATTTGCATTGTCACTCATACTTACATCACAAATTATGAAAAAAAACATGAAAATAGACTCTATTTTTCGGACATATTACTGTTATTACATATATTTAACCTATACGGAGTATAATATTAAAGATAAGATCTTTCCTAAACCCACTGATTTATTCATTTGTGATAAGGTATGGTTTCCAGTGTTATTTATGTTATTTGTACTTCCAATAAATTAACGGAGTATGAGTATTGGAGATATATAGGGGTGAATATATTAGATATATGTAATTTCCATATGTATCAAGAAATATAGGGAATTAAATATATTTGATTTTATATTGTTCTATTGTTAATTAGGATATTATAGTAGAGACAAGAGATCTTACGCGTTTAGAAAACTAGTAATTAGGATATAAAACAAGTCATTATACCGTATAAATATGGATATTTACGAGTTTTTTACTCTTATCATGGTAAAATCCCTTACATACCCACTAGTTTATTCATTACATTACATACATAGAATTCATGGTGCATGTTGTGGCAAAATAATTACTTAGCCCCACATGAGATTAATTGTATCAAATTAACGACATTTTTCACTTTCAAACAATAAATTTCTTGTGGAGTAGAAGTACTAAATAAATACTGGGGCAAGCAAAAGCAAAAATAGCAACCTCACCAGCATTAGATTATTCCAGGTAACATTATTATGTAACCACTATAGTTTTTGACTAATGTCCAACAACGTGCAACTATAACTAGCTCCATAACTACACCATAATTCTGCTAAAAAAAACCGATGGTATATACATAGCTTCTTTGTTATTTGTTTTTTTGTTTTCTTTTTTTGGTATCTGCATCAATATGGTAACTTATTATAAGTAACCCAAAATAATAAACCCCTCAACAAATTTCAAAAAGAGTACAAATTTTAGTGACTAGCTTAAAAAGTTATGACCTACGAAAGAAAAAAAAAAAAAAAAAAAAAAAAAAAGTTATGACCTATATATGTTTTGGGTATATTGTATCAACTTCCTATTACTTGAATCAATTTAAGTTCTCATCGTAAATTTACTTTCACCATTGTGACCACACTCAATTGCCCAACTTTGAGTGAGTTAGAGGCAATATTGATGACTATTTTGCACAATGTTGTCAATGTATATGCATTGTTTGGAAAACACTTCTTTGATACTATATGGCATTATTATTTTTGCTATTCTCTAGGTTTCGAAATAATTTGGGACCATATTACTCATGGCCTCAGTCTTGACCATCAGGTCAATACCGTACCTTATTGGCAGAGACTAGCCATGCATATATGACACTGATGTTTTATGATTAGGTATTTCAAGTCTTTTATTTATATATATTTAGCCAAGGTCAAGAGAGGAACATCAATACATCATAAGCTAATCCAAAAAAGTGGTCAAAAAATCAACCATCATTCTCAAATGATTAATTAATTTAAAGCAACTTAACATAATTAACCACTAACTCATCAGCCAAGAAAGTCAAAAAAGGTTGCAAATTTAGAGAAACTAGCAGCAATGCAAGTTCTAAGAAATTTAACCACATAGAAAACTTAATTTCAGGTGATAATCTGACTGATTATGTAATGATTTATTGATGAATTACAATAAGCGATTTTCCCCATATAAAATACACTTTGTTTTCCATACGATGAGGATAGAAAATTTGTGGAACTCAAGATATCTTGTGATATATATATCATCAATAATTGTTAATTATTTCCTTCACATAATAGCATTTGGCTGTCATTACTCACTAGCTTTAATCTACATGCACGTACACGCTTTGGACCACATTTTCGGCTAGATAGAATTATCCCAAGCTAGCTAATAAGGTCAAACCTTCAACAAAAAGCCAAAAATAAATAAGTACTCCCTTCGTTTTTTAAAAATCTTTACGTTGAGATTTCGTACGGTTTTCGAGACGACACTTTAACCATCAATAATTGTACTTATATAAACTTGGAAAATTATAAAATTTTGATATTTTGAAAATATTTTTTAAGATAAATCCAAAAATAT